>JAQFZC010006971.1:0-11795 GCA_034695205.1 Dicyrtoma fusca | reverse complement strand
TGGCCCCTGAGGTCAATAGTTCATAATAAATGTTCGAGTTACAGAGTATGGGGTAATATATGAATGGCCCCTGAGGTAAATAGTTCATAATAAATGTTTGAGTTACATAATATGAGGTAATATATGAATGGCCCCTGAGGTCAATAGTTCATAATAAATGTGCGAGTTACATAATATGAAGTAATATATGAATGGCCGCTGAGGTCAATAGGTAATAATAAATGTTCGAGTTACATAATATGAGGTAATATATGAATGGCCCCTGAGGTCAATACTAGGCTAAAGGAGAACGTAATAGAAAGCATAACGATTTCTAGCCCTTCGTTCGCTGTTTGGAGTTGTGAAGAGAAACCTTGAGTACACCAGCTAAGAGAGTACAAGTTTAACGTAGAGTTCAACGGGTAGATGGCTGAACGATTTATACCCTCATACACGCAAACCTTGTTCCCTCCGATGCCCAAAGTAGAATGTTTGCCCAATAATGTTACAGAACATTTTATAGATAATGTTATTGCAAATCTGGGCCAGTATTTATTTTTAAAATCGGTCAAAAAATAAAAAAGTTATGAGGAAAACATTTTACAAAGTCGATCTTGATATTGATACACTGACGTAGTTTTTTGCTCACAACATTTTTGTTTGTTGGCCGATTCTACAATAAATAGCTGCGTTCGATTCGCAATAAAATTTTACATCTAGTACGTTATAACACAATTGCGTGAAACGGCTGGTTTGGACTTGAGATAAGAGAAAGGTTCAAATGTTAATGGGACCCTGTAGATAGGACAAATAAATGTAGATAGTTACGTATACAACCTGTGACGTCGTATTTGAATAATTCATTTGCGGTGTTTTCAGAATTTGAAATGCGAAAATGAGAACCTAAATGAAATGTATATCTGAGCTTTTGAAATTATTATTTGTACAATTTATTGCTCTTTAAATTGCAAAAATTAAGTCGAAATCGATTTATGGAAAAGCCACATTTTGATCTGCTGTTTGTACAGCTACAGTACTTGAACTCTTAGCAATTAAGTGATAATTGTGTGTTTTTGCGTGTTTTTGTCGCGCCTTTCTAGTATAAATAGCTCCTGCACTTATTTCCTAATGAAATACTATTAGACAACCCACTTTGACCTCCAAAATAAATAAATACTATAAGTTGAAAGTTTTTTTTTTAAACTTGCCTCGACTTTGCCATATATTTAAAGCATGAATGAAAAATGTATATTTTTTGTAATTTACGTTTCATACAATGCTATACCTAGTGTGTATCTGTGCAAATTTTGGAGGTTGTATCTGTTTGGAAACGTTCGTTTTTAGGTAGGTTTAGGTGGGCCAAAATCGAATACATCTACGATAAGGAGCGGTGACATTTGAATTGCAACTTTACCGAAAGAACTTTAACTTTCATCTGTTAAAGTTTATTCAAAAAAATGAAGCTCTTAGCTCAAACTTTGTTGTGGCTGGAAGTAAATCTGCTTGTCGCTTTTGCCTCCTGTTCTGGGGAAAATGTACAGATCGAGCTCGCATCTGAAAGCAACAAATTCGTTTTTCTGGTAAAACAAAATTCCCTATGAAATATACTTGTACGTCAATGTTGTAATTATTTGTGTACAGTTTTAAACGTAAGAGGGTGCTGAAAATTAACACTTTTTTTAAAAAAATCGATTGTTCACTATCTTGTTCTATTTAGAAGCGAGTGGTAGAAAAACGGGGTCAAAATGGAACTCCGACAGAACCGGATTCCCTAGTAGCTCCACATGACGACGGTCCCTCGGAAAATACGATTGAGCTTCTAATAGTTTGCGACATGGTCTTTTCCAAGAAGTTTAACAATAACTATCAACGGATTTTGGACTACTGGACTCCCTTCATGTGGGATGTGAACAACCGCTTTCAAACGCTTGTCAAATCTAATATTAAAATTAGAACCGTCGGGGTATTAGCAGCAACCGTAAGTCCATTTAGACGAATTAATTACAAAATTACCTAAGTAAGTATTATTGATACTAATACGGATCACTATGAACCTTAACCTACTCGGAACTGGGGAACAATGGAAAACATGCTTTATTAAAGTGTCTAATTCTATAGATTAACTTTTTGAAAACGGTCAAAACTAGTAAAAAAAGACTTTCAAAACGTCAATACTAGTAAATAGCACATTTTCAAAACGGTCAAAACTAGTAAATAACACTTTCAAAAAGGTCAAAACTAGTAAATAATACTTTTTCAAAAAAGGCAAAACTAGTAAATAATACTTTTTCAAAAAAGGCAAAACTAGTAAATAACACTTTTTCAAAACGGTAAAAACTAGTAAATAACACTTTTTCAAAAGAGCCAAAACTAATAAATAAACACTTTTTCAAAATGGTCAAAACTAGTAAATAACACTTTTTCAAAACGGTCAAACCTAGTAAATAACGCTTTTTAAAAATATTCAAAACTAGTAAATAGCGCTTTTTAAAAACGGTCAAAACTAGTACATAAATAACACTTTTTCATTTTTTCTTTGAAGAATAGAAAATTGTGAAGCAAATAGAAAATGTATACAATTTGCATAATTTTTCCTCCACATAATTTTTGCAGGATAGAGACTCTCAAATTTTCATAGAGCGCTCTAGGAAAAATGGGGAAATTAGCTTTCGAGAAGTTGTGGACGAATTCCCGAAATGGGCTAAGGAAAACAAAAATAGAATTCCAAACTACGACATAGCCATAGTTGCAATTAAAGAAATTGCCGAATCCTCCGCCTTGCTTTATGTTAATGGGGACGTCTGCCTTTCGGAGTTCAATACGATCGTCCTCCGAGAACTCGGAGATTGGACTTCCGTCAATGATTTTGCAGGCTATCTGGCCAGAAGGTACCTAATTTTCTTCGGTACCCTTACCACGAAAGCGTACCGTAAATCCTCTTTTACTACGCGGGTCTCTAATTGCACGCGGGGGTCGATCCGAGAGCCTGAATGGAATAATGTGCGGGTCGCCAATAATACGCGGGTCTCTAATAGTACGCGGGTCACCGGAAGTATTTTCAGTATTTAAGTGTACTGAAATTAGTATAAACCTAACTTTTTAGCCACCGAATAGCTTGAATTAAATTACAAATCGTCTGGGTAAAAATGCAATTTGTCCCAAGTCCAGTCTATGCTTAGTTGCAATGTGTCCCAAGTCCGCATAATGGAAAATATCATTATATGACAAAACTAGAAACTAACACTTTCAAAACGGCCAGAACTAGTAAATAACACTTTTTCAAAACGGTCAAAACTAGTACATGACACTTTTTTAAAACGGCCAAAACTAGTAAATAACACTTTTTAAAAAAGGTCTAAACTAGTAAATAACACTTTTTAAAAACGGTCAAAACTAGTAATTAACGCTTGTTCAAAAATGGAAAATATCATTATGTGGACTTGGGATGGGACAACTGCATTTACACAGTCGAAATACTTTTAAGTCGCTTAAAAGTGTCAAAATTCTTGTTTTTAGCCTGCTTATTCCAACTAGATTCAGAGTAGTAAAACGGTTGAACAGTACGCGGGTCTCTATTAATGCGTGGGTCTCTATTAATGCGCGGGTCTCTATTAATGCGCGGGTCTCTAATTGTACGCGGGGGTCCGAGGGGCTAAATGGAATAGTACGCGTGCGTTCTGTTAGAGGATTTACGGTACTTGTGACATTCAAAAAGGTTAGTTCAATTGTCGTCAACGTTTTTGTTTTGCAAAATATCTTACTTTTTTCATACAGGCTAGGCGCAAATTGGGGGGGAGACGACGGCTATATCATGAGAAATCCCAGTTATAACCCCGACTTCCATTTTTACTTCTCTTCGAACACGGACAAGGAAGTCAGTGAATTTATGAGGTAAACTATCATGAAAATAATATAGTATACATTTTTCAAAAACTTTGTACATTTTTACTAATTGTAAGTCTAAGCTAATCAATGCTCGAAACAGGTATGCGTGTAAAGCAAAATATAACAAAATGTAACACAAAAGGATATTTTACGATTTTATAAAAATGCTTCAAGCGTTTTTAGCTTCTTTCAATAGGAGTAGAAAATACCAAAATTAAGTTCTATTTTACTAGTGCTACTGCACTGTAGTACAAAGTTTTACAATTGTAATAATATAATTCTTTAACCTTTTCGAAACAGTAAAATATCTACTTTGACCCTCTTCGCAAAGGTTAATTTTTAGTTTTGATCTATTTGAAAGTGTTAATTTCTAGTTTTGAAAATAGTGATTTCTTGTTTTGAATGTTTTTAAAAATGTCAGTTTCTAGCTTTGACCTTTCTAAAATGTTAATTTCTAGTTTTGACCTTTTTGAAAATGTTGTTTTCTAGTTTTGACCTTTTTGAAAATGTTGTTTTCTAGTTTTGACCGTTTTGAAAATGTTGATTTCTTGTTTTGACCATTTCAAAAAAATGTTAACTTCTAGTTTTGACCTTTTTGAAAATGTTGTTTTCTTGTTTTGGCCATTTTGAAAATGTTGATTTCTTGTTTTGACCATTTCAAAAAAATGTTAACTTCTAGTTTTGACCTTTTTGAAAATGTTGTTTTCTTGTTTTGGCCATTTTGAAAATGTTAATTTCTAGTTTTGACCATTTTGAAAGTGCTGCTTTCATGTTTTGCGTGTTCTTGAAAATGTTGATTTCCAGCAATGATCTATTCGAAATAGTTAATCTATAAAATAAGCAATTTTGTATCGCATTAATTTGATGGTTTCTTAGTTTCGAATATTTACAATTTGCATTAAACTACTTTTTACAATTTTAAAGCTCTGTATGTAATCGCTCGTCGACTGAACTCTTGATTCTGATTTTCTTGTATAATTAGTTCTTCGGACCGCAACTGTTTCCGAACTATTAACGAGCCCAATAGTTTAAAACTCCCGGCTGACTACGAAGCTCCTCTGGCGCCCTCTATAGTGAATCAGTGTCGACAGGTTCTGGAGGATAATATGGGTTATTTTGAGAAAAGTGGTGAAAAGGATACTTGCAAAGTTGTAAAGTGCAAAACGCTGGATGGGGACACACGTGTCTTTCAACCACTAGACAATTCGCCCTGTGGTCGGGACAAGGTTCGCATGCACAGTTTTACAATTTTATTTTTAACTTTTAACTTATTTTTACTTAAGTGTAATCTCGTCGGTTAAGGTGCACTAATTTACCAATCTGTATTGAGCCTGTAAATAATGACCCTAGAAATGCTTCCGGGGTATGTGTCGTCCCCAAGGATATCTTATTAGAAACGTTGCCACCGGTCTTTGTCTTCGAGCCCCGGATCCATTCTCGGACAATGTGGAATTGGAGCAGGTTAAATGCCCTCGGTAAGTACAATTTTTTAAATGCAAATCGCCAATAAAATTCCATTTTTGTAAAGTATGTAATTCCCCTTAACCTGTTTAAAAGCTTTAGTAAGCGAACCTTTAGTATCCAATAAGCATCGTTTTTATGTAAGTCCCAGCAGCAGCCAATTAACCTTTTACGTATGCGTTTACAAAACACCTTTAATATTTTTATATCATATAATACAAACAAAAGTTTGGGGCTTACGGGGAAAAGTAGGAACCAATATATTTATACCCCAGTACTCCTTCTTATTCAGTTGTTTAAATCATAATTTTAGCGTGGGAAGTCCAGTGGATCGTCTAGTGCTAAATGCAACTTCACGTGATGGTCAAGTGACTTATTTACAAGCTCCGTGTTCCTACAATGGGAACACTAAGGACAAATGCATGTGGACAGACTACGAGAAAAAGAGCCAACTGTATGCCGTAAGATTCTACAACTGTGCTTATGAGTCAGAGGAGCCCGAATTGTACGGCTGGAACATTACTTTTGTGGGCAATTCACAATTCATGTTGACTCATAGAAGGGGGCAGCGTTGCCTTCGTCCAACCAGCTACGAAGTGGGAGATAATTTAGTGGGGGACAAAAATTGTGATGCAACCAACCAACTCATGCGCTGGACCAGCTATTTGTAATTCCCTCAATTACAAAATTCCCCGGTGACAGTTGACCACTAGTCGCCAGTCCGATCAGTCCATTCAAAAATAAAATCTGTGTAAAAATGAAACAAAGAAAATATGAATCCTTGAATATTATTCTATTAATAAATTCGCTAATCAAAATAAACGGAAAAGCATTAGTATTAATTAGTGTTTCGCCATGTTGTTGGCCATGTTTCTCTAATCTCGAATAATTTAAAATTCTCACATTTTTGAGTTATACAGTTTCCACCCAATTTTGTTTTTTAGGTCCGTACCAATCTACCAAGGCATTACTTCAAAAGTCTAAGCATGTACAATGATGCATGTCGTCGGTTACGAGGCAAAATGGGTTACATCCAAAAAACACCAGAAGCAAAATGGTCCATATCCACGAACTCTTAAACGCAAAGTGGTTTATATCCACAAACTCTTAATTTTAGGACCACTTTGCTTTTAAGAGTTCGTGGATATGAACCATTTTGCTTCTGGTGTTTTTTTGGATGTAACCCATTTTGCCTCTTAACCGACGATGTAATTGTTGTTGCATGTTGGAATGTCTACAGTCTTAACCTTTTCGAAACGGTAATATATATCTAGTTTTCTTTCTAGTACATCTTTTTGAAAGTGTTAACTTGTTGTTTTGGCTTTTTTGAAAGTGTTACTTTCTTATTTTAAATCTTTTTGAAAATGTTAATTTATTGTTTTAACATGTCACTGTTGTATACGATTGGCAATAATAAATTCATAAATTACAAAATATGAAAAAACAGTGCATGTTTGGGCCACTCACCCTTAAAAGAACTGAGCAAAGTTGTTCTTTTTTTGCAGAGCTAGAGGAGGGTTCATCAAAAAGTGCATTTTTAGTTAATTTATAACCTAGCGAGTTAATTCGACTGTTATTGCTTAATTTATTGGGGAAGTTTCTATTGATTTGAACTTGAACTTTGAAAGGGATGAGGCAAATGACTATGTTTAGCCTCTAGTATTAAAATTTAATAGGTACACTCTACCAAAACCATCTGGACCACATCACTTTCCGAAAAAGTGAAGTAATTTTTACTAGTTATAATCGCATCATTATGATGAGGTCTACATTTAGCCCATGTTAACTCCCTATTTTATGAAGAAACTCATCCGGATTAATCTGGACCCCATCTAGTTCGCATTATAATGATGCATTCTAACGAATCAAAATGATGCGATTATAATTGTTAAAAATGGCTTCACTTCTTTTATGATGCGATTATGATGTGGTGATTTTTTGCAGTGTACTTTATATAACTATACAACTTTATATATCATGGGTGAAGATGCATTACATATTGCGTAAGTACAGTTGACAGTTCCTGCTTAAACTTCCCGTGTAAATAGTAAATCGTGAGTGTAGCTGCAAAATGACTAAAGTCCCACGTGAACTCATGAGCTCACTTGGGACTTTGGTCGTTTTGCAGTGAGGCCCAGGAAATATCCCTTTAACCATCTTAGAAAAAATATAAATAACCCTTTTTAGTTTTCAGAGAAGTGTAAATAGCAAGTTTGCACATTGTAAACAAAGGGAAATATCAATTTTGATGTTTTTTAAATGGGCAATTACCTAGCTGTTTTACAACTATTGAAAAGTGCAAACTTCTATTTTGCAACTTTCGAAAAGGACAGATTTCAATTTTAAAACTTTTGCAAAAAGTAAATTTCAATTTTGCAACTTTTGAAAAGGACAGATTTCAATTTTAAAACTTTTCGAAAAAGTAAATTTTAATTTTACTACGTTTCAAAAAGTGCAAGTAACAATTTTACTAAGTTTTCAAAAAGTGCAAATTTCAATTTTACTACGTTTCAAAAAGTGTAAGTAACAATTTTACTAAGTTTCTAAAACTGCAAGTGGCACTTTTGAAACTTTCAAAAAGTACAAATGACAAAGTATTAAAAAGAGCGTGGTATAGATATACTGCTTGTAAAAGCCTATGCCCTCTATGCTATGCACATGTAACAAAAAAGATCCAAAAAGTCGATCTTTTCAATTGGGAATAATAGTAGTGCTGTAACAAAAATGCCGCTGTTGAAGAGCTGCGTATTAAAACTTGCAAGTAGGTACCTAAATGCATGTATTTAAAACAATAAAATAATATTTTCAGGAATTACAAACATTACATATGTTACAGGACTATTGAACCTGTAGAACATTATTTAATTTACTGTAAAAAGTTAGAAATGACGCAGGTCAACAGATGTGGAGCCATCACACGCTTCTGTCACAATGAGTAAAATTAACCCTCAATTGATCGACGGCAACCTTAGACAATGGAAGCGACAGTGTGCACGTGCAGAATTAATTGTTTCACCTTCCTCGTTCGTTAGCTATAAACGAAGGTTAGGAAGATTTTTATGGCATTTAAACGAGAACTATTTTGAAGGAACTTTAACTTTCGACTGTTAAAGTTTAGTTTTAAAAAATGAAGCTCTTAGCTCAAACTTTGTTGTGCCTGGTAGTAACTCTGCTTATGGCTTTTGCCTCCTGTTCTGGGGAAAACGTACAAAAGGAGCCCACTTCTGACAGCAACAACTTTGTTTTTCTGGTAAAAAAAATAAAACTAATTTACTATTATTAGACTGTTCACAACAACGCATATTTTTTCAAAAATTTCAGTTCTATTTGTTCTATTTAAAAGCCCATGGAAGCCCAAAGCAGTCATAATAGAATTCCAACAGAGGCCGATTCCGTAACAGCTCCACAAGACGAAGGCCCCACAGGAAATACGATTGAGCTTCTAATATTTTGTGACATGTTCTTTGCGAACAAGTTTGACAATAACTATCAACGGATTTTGGATTACTGGACCCCATTCATGTGGGATGTCAACAACCGCTTTCAAACACTGGTCAAATCTAATATTCAAATTAGAACTGTCGGCGTATTAGCAGCCACCGTAAGTCAATTCAAAACGGTCAAAACTAGTAAATAACACTTTTGTAACAGTCAGAACTAGTAAATAACACTTTTGTAACAGTCCTAACTAGTAAATAACACTTTTCCAAAACGGTCAAAACCAGTAAATAACACTTTTGTAACAGTCAGAACTAGTAAATAACACTTTTGTAACAGTCCTAACTAGTAAATAACACTTTTCCAAAACGGTCAAAACTAGTAAATAACACTTTTCAAAATAGTCAAAACTAGTAAATAACGCTTTTTAAAAACGGTCAAAACTAGTAAATGATGACACTTTTTCAACAGGGTCAATTCTATAAATTAACTTTTTCAAAACCTTCAAAACTAGTAAAATAACATTTTTTCAAAACAGTGAAAACCAGAAAATAACACTTTTTCAAAACGGTCAAAACTGGTAAATAGCACTTTTTCAAAACGGGCAAAACTAGTAAAAAGACTATTTTAAAACGGGCAAAAATTGTAAAAACACTTTAAATAACTCAAAAAACTAGAAATTACTATTTTCAAACACATTCAAAACTAACGTAAGTATATAACCGTTCCGAAAAGGTTAAGTTCGCGTGCAAAAATTGAGATTTGTTTTAGTCTTTATTTTTGCAAATTAGAAAAAAATAGGAAAATTGAGAATTTATCGAGGATGTATAAAGCAGTGTGAATACCTTCCCCTCTACATTTGTACAGGATAGAGACTCTCAAATTTTCATAGAACGCTCCAGGAAAAATGGCGAAATTGACATGGGCAACGTTATTAAACAATTTCCAAAATGGGCAAAGGAGAACAAAAATAGAATTCCAAACTACGACATAGCCGTCATTGCAGTCAGAGAAAATGCCGACTACTACGGAGCATCGTATAATGGTGGGGGTGCCTGCCATTCGGACTATAATACGATCGCCATCAGAGAATTCGGAGATTGGACTTCCGTCAATAGATTCTCATACTTGCTGGCCAAAAGGTTTGTACTTCATCAATGCCCTTTATTATCATGGAAGCATACTTAACTTATTCGAAACTGGGGAATCCTGGAAAGTATGCTCTACAAAAGTGTCTAATTCTATAGATTAACTTTTTGAAAACGGTCAAAACTAGTCACAACTAACATTTTTTTAAAAAAGACAAAATTAGTCAATAATACCTTTTCAAAAAACTCGAAACTAGTAAATAGCACTTTTCCAAAACGGTCAAAACTAGTAAATTTTTTACATTTTTTCTAAAAAGTCAAAATTAGTAAAAAGCACTTTTCCAAAACGGTCACAACTAGTAAATAACACTTTTTAAAAACAGTCAAAACTAGTAAATAACACTTTTTAAAAACAGTCAAAACTAGTATATAACACTTTTTTAAAACGCTCAAAACTAGTAAATACCACTTTTTCAAAAAGGTCAAAACTAGTAAGTAACACTTTTTCAAAAAGATTAAAACTAGTAAATAACACTTTTCCTAAACGATCAAAACTAGTACATTTTTTCAAAAAAGTCAAAACTAGTAAATAACACTTTTCAAAAAGATCCAAACACTTTTTTATATAGCCTGGGTGCAGAAAGCGAGGATGGAAACTATATCATGGGAAATCCTGGTTCCAGTCCCGACTTCCATTTTTACTTCTCTTCGGGAACGGACGACAAAATCAGCGAATATGTGAGGTAAACAATCACTAAAGTAGTATGTAGTATTCATTTGTCAAAAAACTTGGGACATTTCCAGTAATCCTAAGCAAAATAATGCGCTCAAAAACAAGCATGAATAGCAATATAGTTATTGCTTATTTTACGCCCTATGAATACATTACCCCTGCTCACCCAACGTACCTCTTGTATAGTAAATTATATTATTATGAAAGATTTTTAACAAATTAAAGTTAAACGATTTATTTTAAGTGTCTTTCAACGAGATCAAAGCGACTTTTTGGTACAACTTTTTGGTACAACCCGTAGTGTTATTTATAATAATTTTCAAACAATTTTAAAAACTGTTTTAGAAACTTTACTAAAAGAAATGGAAAACGATAAAAGACTTTATATGATTTTCAAATGTGCAAAATAACTTTTACACGTCTTTAACGAGCAAAATATGTGAATGTTCAATATCTTGTATATGTACCTTGTATATAATTAGATCCGAGGATCGCGACTGTCTCCGAACTATTAACGAGCCCAATAGTTTGAAACTCCCGGCTGATTACGAAGCTCCTCTGGCGCCCTCCATAGAGAATCAGTGCAGACGGGTTATGAAAAGCAACACGGCTTACGTTCAAGTTGAGAAAAAGGGGAAGGAGACTTGCAAGGCTGTCAAGTGCAAAACGTTGGACGACGACACAGAAATCTTTCAGCCGCTGGACAATTCGCCCTGTGGTCGAGACAAGGTTGGCATGCCCAGTTTTACCATTTTATGTACTTTTATCGTATTTTTACTACAAAGACTAATTTACGCACTGACCTCTGCCTGTAATTAATTACCATAGAGATGCTTCCGTGGAAAATGTCGTCCTCAAGGATATCTAATTAGAAACGTGGCCACCGGTCTTTGTCTTCGAGCCCCGAATCCATTCTCGGAAAATGTGGTATTGGAGCAGGTTAAGTGTCCTCGGTAAGTACATATTTTGTTTAAGTGAAAATCGTCTCTGAAAGCACTATTGAAAAGCGTAATTAGCATTTTAGAACAATAAAACAATTATTAGCAGTTTGGAAGTTAAAATGGTATTTTCAATTATGTACCTAATTCACATACGCACGGAAGTATAAAGTAAGTCGTTGCATATATATGTAGCCAAGCAGGCGTGCTTGGGTGAGCGGTTAGGACTGCAGACTGGAATGGAAATTTCCAGCCTCAGCTCCAAAGCTTCAA
>JAQFZC010006970.1:0-11796 GCA_034695205.1 Dicyrtoma fusca | reverse complement strand
AAATTATTTGCGGAAGAGATAGCTTTAATCTTTCTATACGGGGTCCACTCTCTTATTACGTTAAAGAAATCCTTGTTGGAATAATTATAGGTCCCTTAAATTTCATTTTTTGGATGTTTCGTTCATTGTTTAAAACAACAACTTAAGTAAATGACTGTAATGTTAATATATTGTAATTCTGCTCCTTTGAAAGTTATATAGGTATGTATTAATGTAATGGAATACATTATTTTTTGTAAGATTAAGTCGTTTCAAAAAATAGTTAAAAAGATTAAAACTCGCATCGTATATTTACGTGATTGAGTACACTCCTTTTGTCAGTTTGATAAAGAGTACCAAAGCCAAATATAATCAAATCACCAAGGTAACCACACACTATTTATGTTTTACAGTGAGCTCTTCAATTACGCTTTTTATTCAAAAGTATGCTCGATTGTGCTTTTTAGTTTTGTATTAAAAATGGCTTACACTACAAGTGAAAAATCAACAATGTAATGACTCACGTATGTAATAATATGCTGTTTTTGGCACTGGCACTGCCCTAATGTTTTTAGTACATTATTAAGTCCAGAGGATTTAGTTGTCAACTACAGTTGTGACTGCAAACCATGAAAAATGAAAATTCATTTTTTTTTTGTATGTATTTTATTTAAAGTACTTTCTCGGATGATGCTCTATTATATAGGTCCTCTTTGAAATGTCATTCCCATTATGTTCGATAGTCGATAGTGCATTATGCTTTCTATACTTGTACTTACGAGGTGTTTTGAATTATAATTTTTCGAGATTTCGATTTCATATAGTGCCAAGCCAAACACTTATGAACCTGGAATGGAACCCTTTACAGGGATTTAAAAAAACGGACAGAATGGGTACGATTTAATCTTAAAAAACGTTGCGTTTGAATTATCTCTGTAGGTACATACTACATACTTTTTTAGAGCCTGGCAGCAGCAGTTTTGACAAGAGCGAGGTACCCGGTTTGGATGATAATTTTTGAAAGTAAAGATTTTAGGTTTCACTATCTAATAGTTTTTTCCCCAAAAGAATCGGTTTAACTAAATTAAAAAAATTTTCTCTAAACTTATTTAACGTTGAACTTGAGTACCTAATACTACTCCATGTTAAAGATAGATCAAAAATTAAAGTTTAGCTCCCTTTTTAAATGCAAAACAGACTAAAAATGACCTTTTTTGAGTGTATAAATCGTAGTATTTGGGAGGACCCTTCCCAGTAGAAGTAGAAATAAAACCAAAGCAGAAGCAAAAGTAAAAGTTGCGGCTTTATTTCCATCTAGTTTGCAGGCAGCCCACTGCATTGCATAGAATTGGAGCGAGAGGCAATTTCAACATTTCACTTCCCTCGTGGTTCTCTCTCTCTCATCTAAACTCTGGTCAATGGTGGATGCAAACTGCCGCACTGGAGTTAATTATTGAATTCTTTCAAAGTTTTAGTGAATAGTTATTGAGAATGAATATAATAATTCAAGAAGAAACCGCCCCTGACCCGGGGGAGGTCGTTCTTAGGTCAACTAAAGTGGAAAAACCATTGGATCTTGAGTTTGATCTGGGCAATCTGCTGGCTTCGGATCCCAACGAACTTTCATCCAGAGATTTAAAGTACGTCATTTCATTTACCTATAAATAAAATACATTTAACATTAGTTTAATCATTACACATTCATTAATGTAGTTCATTTCAATCACTATAATGTAATAGGTAGATTAGATGATTAAAAACCAAATTTTAAATAACGTATTTAACAGTCTTGAGCAAGTAAAAAACTCAGTAAGCTATAAAGGACAGCAGTTGTACCAGGCTTGGTGGTAAACGTTCGCCTTTTTTTCAAGGTCGTAGTAAAATATAGTTACAGATAGTTCAGAAATCATTACTTAATTATAATTTACAAAACAACCTGACAGTGTGATGCTAAATTTCGTTATTTAAATGAGTAAAATGAGAAAATTCATTTTACAACGCTTAACGTTGCCTTTTTAGAGCCGTAGCGTTAACTCCTATGTCCTAGTTAAATTGATAAGGTTCTTGTGTAAAGTATGTAAAGCACAATAAAATTTAATTTTTAAATGTTTTTAGCAACAGTGCGGTTGTTGAGGATTGACTAATTACTGTTTGTAAGCCTTACGATTTGTAAAATTGTGTCATTTTTGTGTTTTGTAGATCAAAGAAATGTGAAAAATATCTGCAATCACTAGCTCGAGACAATACGCAATTACTTTTTAATCAGATTTGGAATCTTCAATTCGAGCGAGTGGATGATGTTGTAATAACGAAACTTCCCAAGCCAGAATATTTGATTCCTCGAGAAAAGCATTTGCCGAAAGGGAAGCAGTTAACTAAATGGGAAAGTTATGCTAAGGAAAAAGGAATTACGAAGAAAAAGAAAACTAAGTTAGTTTGGGACGACATTGTTAAGGTAATGCTATTCATTCTTCATAATAAATATTCTGTATTCAATATTGCATATACATACTTTACAGTATGCGTAATCCGTCGTATTTAATTCAATGGAAATTATTTCTAATATATTAATTTTGTTTTCACTAATTTATAGGGATGGATTCCACGGTACGGCTACCGTAAAGCAGAAGCAGAGCACGAGAAGGATTGGGTCCTCGAAGTCCCAGGCAATGCAGATCCCTATGAAGATCAATTTGGGAAAAAATCTGAGGCAAAATCCGAACGAATTGCTAAGAATGAGCTTCAGCGTCTTAAAAATATTGCAAGAACCCGAAAAGTGGATGTTCCTTCTACTGGGCTTATTCCAACGGAACGACCCAATAAAGCGGAGCTTCATCAGGCGATGCACGTAGCCAAGAAAGCTACCGCATCTTTGGGAAAATTCCAAGCTAAACTTCCAAATGAAAAACCATTGAAGGGAACTGGGAAGAAAAGGAAATTTGAGCCTTTAGTTCAAGCGACGGGGGTGGAAAAATCCATGAATATGGACGTTTTAGACAGAATTATAAATAAGAAGCCTCTGTTAGATGTCGAGAAAGTTGTTAGTCGGGGGCTTTTAAAGGGGATGTCAAAGACTAAGGGCACTTCTGAGTAAGTCTATTTTCCCCAATTTCAGATTTTCAGAGATACCTGGTTAGATTGTGAGCTTATCCGTAGCTCTAAAGAATACCTAATTTATTTTTTCTATTCTAATTTTTCCAGTCGCTTTAACGACGACGGGGATGACGATGAACCAAAATCTCGGCGGAAAAAAGGTGGTGGTGGCAGACAGAAGAATACGAAACAAAAGAGAGGTTCTGCTGGTAAAGGAAGTTTCAAGAAAGGTCGGGCTGCGCCAAAATCTAAACCAAAACGAAAGACGCATTAAAGGTTAACATTCATACAATTACCTAATAATTAAAAAGAAAATCCAACTTCCATCAACCACGAACCAACATACAGACTTTGCGGAGTTCTAATTCAGAGTATATTTACTTCTTTTTTTATTTTAATGCCTTATCCTGAATTTTTATTGTAGTGTCAGTTATCATTTCAATATGTGAACAAAAACAATGGAATAGACTGTCAAAAAGTTAAAGTCGATTGAATAAACTCTTGGTTTTCGTTTGGATCGGTCAACAAAATGAGAATTTCTGAATCAATGATTTTGGTTTTGTATTTTTTATATTTTTTTTTATTGTCTCTCCTTAAGTCCCTCGCATATTAATTAGAATTCACAATAAGTTCCCCATCATCTCACCTTTTTTTCAGTGTTTAACATAATTAATTAAACGATCATAATCATTCTTGTTTTTTACACGTCGATTTCCACAACATAACTTACATTATACGACGACCTACTATCGAAATCGAATAGCGATTTAAATCAACTTAAATAAAATCACTTATGATGCAATAATAATTTATTCGTAATTAGTCAAACAGTAAAATGTAAAGATAATAATCACGACGAGCAGGTACACAGAATATAATTTTGAAATTTAATTCAACTTAGAGATTCACAGGTAGAGTTAATTAATAATTTAGCTAGTTTGTTAAGTTAATTATTACTGTACTGTTTTAGCTTCTGTAGATACATATTTCGAAATACTGACAATTCAAAGCACACGACACGTGATGACATTAATTACTAAATATTAAGACAAGGGCAAACATCAAAATTACGGATTCACTTAACTTAAATCTATACATTGTTGTTTTTTATAACTTGACATGCAAAATAGTAATATTTCGATTAAGTTGATGAATTGATTAATAATTATTATTATTACCTATGACAGTTATTAACACATAGTACATATAACAGGAAGGATGGACATTAACATTGATTGATTGGAATATGCTTACTAATCTCTAATTAATACCTTGTTAACTTTAATTCTTTGCTAGTCTACTCATCGACTTTTTTATTTTACAATAAATTATTATTAGGGATAGTAGATGCTAGTATACTAGTTGCATTTTTGACTTATTAAATGCGCATGCAGAGTTTGATTTGATTACCGAATTTCAAGTTAATTTTAAGTTTTTCAATTGGACACTATATCAAACCGGCGGCGCCTATTTAAATACATATTTCATTAATCGTTCGTTACTATTGGTATATTAAATGTACACGGAATTACCTACCCCTGCACGTTTTAATAGTTAGGGTAGTTAAATCAACAATTAGTTAATTAAGTAGGTATATTATAACGGAATGCTTATTTTTCTGTCAAATATTTTCTTTCCACCCACCGTTTCCAAAAATGTTACCCAAGTTTTGAAAACTGCTCCCGTAATAATTTTTGTGTTAATTTTGTATTGTGTATAATATTTCGGATTTGGATTTGATCAACAAAAAGGAAGTAGGTAAAATTTAAACATTATTTGTTTTAATGGCAAGTAACTGCTCACGGAAGGAGTCAATGGCTTCTCGGATTTTTTCCAAACTGAAACAAAAACACAAATGTAAGATTAATAATAGAAGCAAAGAATTTATTTAGGCTTCAGTATGTTTAAAATGTAATAATTTTTATAAGTTTGAGGAAACTAACTTGTAAGCAGTGGCCAGTTTCTGAATAATGTCCTTCTTGACCTGGGCCAACTCGAGGGGTGACAGGGGCTCGTCCTTGTGGGCTCCAGTGTATTTCAGAGCATCCCAAATTATATCGTCACCCGCCGACTTCATCTTCTCCTCCAGATCTGCCAGCTGGTCCGTTTCGTCCGCAGAGCTATACACGAATTATTAGCAAGCCAAAAGATTAAATTAAAATAAGTACACATTTTTAAAATGTGCACAATTTCTTAATTACGTACACATCTCGCTTCCTCTTGACGTTGGTGGACATGGCCATATTTTTGTAGAACTCATTCAAGATCCATTTCCTATCCGACTTGTTCTCCGTCTCGTTCTCCTCCCGCATCCGCAGCTTCTTGTGATCCTTGGACTCCTTCATCACAGTCTTATTGGGCTCCGTAATCCGGGCAGCCACGATCGCCTTCGTCTTTGAAGGTTTCCCGGACGACGGACCTTCTGTGGAAGCCGCGTCTGCTGCCGAAGTGGAAGTGACCGCCGCCTTTCCATCGTTCTTGGATTTGGACTCTTGACCTTGACCTTTAGTCTGTTTCTGCTGGTCAGCCAATACTCCTTCGGACCCAGACTGATGATGCCGCTGTGGGGCTTGAGAGTGACCCGATTTCTTGTCGATTCCGAAATACTGAGACCAGTCAATGGATTTCTTGGCCTTCACATTTTTGGCGTTTGTTTGACCTATATGAGTACAAGAAATATTCCAAAAATCAACTTTTCTATAGCTGATAGCCCTATTGTATAATTATTCAAAACTTTACTTTTAAGATAGTTTTTTTAAAAAAAACATGCATTCAAAATCTGTGGGCACAAGTAGCCACATTTAGGGCGTCTGCCACAATTAGAGACACTAAGCTTGGGTCAAAACAGTCATTCTATAATAGAGATGCAGCGAAGTTGCTACTCGCCCAAAATGCGAGGACGAAGTACTCGCCCTGCATTACTCGCTACTCGCCGAGTACTCGCAGCGAGTAATACTAAATTAGCTGTAGTGTCACAAAATAGCTTTTGTATTTAAAAAATCATGCGCAAAACGTTATTGAACAAAAACGTTGTAGTAGAACCAGAAGTACCTGATTTAGGTACGCTCAACGTTTCCAAAAGGTTTATTATTGTTCTAAGTTCTTAAGTAGTTTAATTCCCATTTTTACTGCAAAGTATTAGAATAGTTTTTCGAAGAATTTAGTCTTATTTAAGCATTGCAATATGCCCAATCATAAAACCTTAAATTACTCGCTGTAGACGAGTAATCATGGCGAGTAACGAGTACTCGTCAAAGGCTGCGAATTTGGCGAGTACGAGTAGCAAGCGAGTACTCGCTGCATCTCTAATACCTAGCTGTTTGATAATAATAGCTCAATTAATTACCTGTACTATTTAATTTTGGCAGCTGCTAAATCCAAGAACTTGATTTGCATCTCGACTTGTTTTTCTTTGACATCGTCTTTTTCAACTAATTCTTCAGATTCTTTTATACGTTCGTTTATTCGAGTCAAAATCATGGGATTTGTTGCTGTACTCTTCGCAAGCCGATCCTTCACATTAGCGATCAAGTCAACCAGTTTTGCCTTTGCATTCTGTGCAACTGGTTTAACAACCAATGGCGACGTCATTTCGTTTTCTACGGCTCCTGCATTTGTGTTCCCTTCTTCATTTTTTACTGGAACAATTGGAAGGCACGGAGCAACGGTTGGGATCAAAATTGGACCGAGATTTTCTACGGCATAGCGCTGCTGGTCCACTGACAGTCCGCGAGTCCAACTGAGCACCGAAACTGTGCTTGGGTTATACGCTGTTTTAGCTTCAACTTCAACCAATCCTTCATAATTAAACTTTACATGCAAAAGGAAGTTTTTGCATTTGGAGTTCATTGTATTCATGGTATACTCCCCCACAAAGATCTTTTCCTTTTCTACAGCAAATTCATTGATTCCCAATTTTCTAGAATACCCTACATCAGTAAATGTAAAATGGGTATTCATATTATTGGAAGTAAATGGCACATTGTGTCTCACAATTTTCGCAACTTGTTTCCCATAAATATCAGTAGCAATCACCGTGTAAGGGAAAACTTCGGTGTACTCCAGGTCCTTAGCGCCTGGAATTTTGTTCTCACAGGCATTAAAAGCAGCGGCACCAAACACGATTCCTTCAGTCTCATCCAATGTCGACACAGGACAACCAAGAAGGAGATCCGTAACAGCACTTCTATCGCTAATAAAGTTTTCTTCACCATGAACCATCACCAGCGATTTCAGTTGCCCTACGAAAAATTGTGAAGAAGCAACGGTGCTACTAATGAGCTGCTTCACTTTCTTCCTCACAGTATCTTGACTATCGGGTTTAGGCCATAATGAAAAACTAAACCCAGAAGACTTTTCCAAATATGGCAAACCACTAATAGAGCGGATAGAAATCGATGTTTGACTGATTACTGCAACTGCAACATCAAAAACTGAACCAGCTTGATGAATAAAAGCAACCGGATCATTGTGGTTGCGGTAGACTTCGTTGGTGGTAACTGCATAAGACAGACCAACCGCTGTTGTGGACTGCATAATCGTACTTCTTTCGAATCCAGCCAACGTCAAAGCTGTTTTTAACATTTGTTTTGAGCTGGTATTCATAAACGCACTGACTGCTACAGTGCAAGACGTGATCACGAATCCAAACTTGGTCTCGGCCTCCGATTTAATTTTGTTTAGAAAAACTGCAACTATTTCTTCAGTGCAAAGTTTGTAAGTCTTGCCAGAAACGAAAACAGTTCTGAGAAAATTTTTCTCTTCCACCAAAGTTTTGTAAACATCAAAGTGATGCCAGTGGCTGCTTTGCCGCTTAAAGAATACGATTTCATTGCGCTCAAAAGTTACAAATGGAGAGAACTTCAAATATTTTGGATTCGTTTGGGGATTTGGGTAAATTCCTAATCGGACAATGTCCGGACCGAAATAAATTCCGACACCACAGGACTGAGTACTTCCAGCATTCGCACAATCGATCGAGGCAGCAGCCGCAGGCTGATGATTTCTGGCTTCATTTTCGGACTTTCTGTTGTTCTCTTCTGCAAAAGCATTGAAGTACATCCGTAGCTTTTCAGCAAGCTCTTTCGCCCATGAGCTCTTGTCGAACTTCTCTGTAATGCTATTCATCCTTACGTTCAGAATTTGTAAAACTTCTTCGGTTGACAGATCATTATGGGAGCGTAATATCTTATCCGGAATTACTCTGTCAGCGATTAATTTGTTCATAGAATCATTATAAGCGTTGGTACACTCAGTCATTAGACTTTTCTTGGTTCTTTGAACTCTGTCCACATTCTGCTGATTTTCCTTGAGGTAACTGGAAAGATGAATGTGCAATCGATTTCCGAGTTCATTCGAGTACTGCTCCCATACGTAGGTGTAGTCAAATTCGGGTACCCTATGAAATGAGTCAACCACAGCTTTCACGCATATTTCATGAAAGCTTTTGACTTCGCTGTCCGTAAAAGTTCTTTCTGAAATTTGTGACTTCATTAAAGAATTGTAGTGTTCTTCAGCAAAGATGGATGCTTGCTTTGCCATTTCTTCTTCTTTATTAATTATGTCTAAATTAAGCTGAGTAAAGCTCTGGCAAGTAAGATCAATACCCATGCCTGACAATACTTTAAGTCGACTATTCTTCCACGTATGATTGTTATACCCTTCCGCCAATTTGGCAAAACTATTATGAGCTCCGAGGAATTCATTTTCTTTGACACAGACATTCTCAACAAAGAACGTATTCAACTTGTCACGGTATAACTTAATAACAGAAATCATGGCATGGACATCTTTCCTAAAATCACCCACTTTATGCGAATACCACGAAGTAAAATAATTCCTCCACTTACTCTCAGGCACGTTCCGTGTTAAAGTATTGATGTAGTTATTCAAAGTAGCCTTCTTCATATCATACGAAAGGTTTGACGGATCTTTCTTTATCTGCAGTTCCAGCTTTGCAACTTCGTCGTCAAATTTTCGTTCAGTATTAAAGTTCATCTGCTGATAGAAGTTGTAAAAGGATGCACGCTCTTTAGAATATTTTGTCAGGAAGTCTGAAAATATTTCGTCCCAATCAGCTTTCATTTTTGCCAGTAAAATATCGACGAGTGAAGGTGGGATCTGTGATATTACATCAGATTGTTCAATTTCGGCTTTCAACTTGTCATGCCCAGATATTAGCTGGTCGTCCTCGAAATACAATCTATCACAACTAGAATGGCTGTCGGTTAAGGTTTTTAATCCTTTTTGGTAAACCTCATGTGTGTGGTAGGTTAAGTTAACACACCGAAAAAATATCTTCTTCATGAGAAGAATGGCTTCCTTCGCAATATCATTTAAAGTTTTGTGGCTCCACTTGTGATTACTCGCAAATTCTTCGGCCTTCTTCGAGTTCAACACATGTGCTTCCTCGAATTCCTTTTTCGTCTTACACGTTGAAGAAATCAATACCCTCTGCATCTTTTCTTGATAGAGCTTAATCACAGCTTTCATTGAATCGAAATCTGCTTTAAATGTATCTGATTTACATGAATACCAGGACGTAAAAAAATTCTTCCATTTAACAGGCAGGTTTTCATACCTAGTAAATTCCTCGTAGTAACTACACAAGTCATAATCTCGGAGATCACACGCAATTTCTAGAGGGTTTTTCAAAACTTGAATGCGCAACTTGGGAATGATCTCATCAAATTTCAACTTCGAATTATTTGTTACTTCTTTAAGGTGCACACCGTAACACTTTCGACTTTCAGAATTTCCTTGCTTAAAATCAATAAACATCTTGTCAAACTCTATATTCATGGTGTTATGGAATTCCTCATCTTGTAAACTACGAAACGGTGATGAGAAATCTTCCCAAATCTGACTTTTAAACTGAAGGTGTGATGACTCCAGAACTTCATCCTCGAAGAATAAATCCGTTGCTGACGAATCATCTATAAATGTACGTAGTTTCATCCGGTATGCTTCTACAAGATTTTCACGCTTCAACTGAAGGACAGGGACCTTGGAAGTTTCTAAAGGCTTTACGGGTGTTTCACTCTCATCCATTTCTTCCCCAGTATCATCTACATTACCACGAAGAACCGATGATTGTGAAACTGAAGCAGTTTCTGCGGGTTGATCAACATTTATAAAGTCGTCACCACTAATCTCAGGTGCATCTGCGTTCACTTGGTTTGCCTCACTCTTGTCTACCTCGGACTGGGAATTGGAGCTAGTACTATCTTCGAAACTACTAGTAACTTCCATATTATCTGTCATGAACGTTTCATCAACAAGGACAGATTGGTTCTCAATCGCTGCCTCCGTAGATTTAAAATTAGTTTGTGTGTCTGCGTATAATTTCTTTGATTCTATTTGGCGAGGTGTCGGCACTTCAACACTACCTTGAGTATCTTCACACACCTCCATCTTAACCTCACTGTTATTTGGCTGAAACGCAGTCGCATCCGTTGCTTCTGTAACGGCCGCAAAATTGTTGCTTACCACTATCCCGTTCTGAAAGCGACTGTCCAATGAGAGCGTCGACAAAACCGTTTTATTATGAGCAAGTGGAAATAATTTGGAAGATTCAGAGCCTACTACTTTACGACTGAATTCAATCAAATCCAGAATATGTTCTTTGTCGGACGTATGTATTTTATCATTCTGTACAGTCGACTCACTTTTCAATGGTGCTAAGAAGTACGAAGCGTCTTTAAAGAACCCTCTCAGAATATGCTCAGTGTCGATGACACGACTTAACCTGTCGGATAATTGGTCTTTGCTGGTATTCATAAAAAGCTTTCCTCCTTCTACACGCTCGTGAAAATTTTCTTCTTCAAAGTTGGCATAGATGAGAACGTGCAAATTTTGAAATTCCCTTCCCTCCAAATGGGCTAGAAATGATTTCGATAAATCCCACTGATTCCCATTCGTTTCCTGCCAACAAATTTTTACAAGCTGAGTAAGAAAGTAACGATGTTGGCTACAACAAATGACTCAGGATCATTTAATTAATTTTTATTGATACACAAAATCCAATGAAATATGGAGCTAGAGGAAAGAGTAAAAACATGCGTATCCAGTTTCTTTTAAAGACACAGGGACGCGTACCTAAACGTCACTATAATTTTAGCATCCAACAGTGCTACGCTGTTTTAAATCGGGATACGAGTAATTCTACTTCCGAAGTTTGTGGATTGAGAGTAACTTTGTTTTTAAGGGAAATTGAATATACATAGGTACTACAGTACGTAATTTTGTCTCTTAACGCTTGCACACAACAATGCAATGTGCACATGCAATAAACACTGGTATTTTGCAATTAACTTAAAGTGTACGACTTCAGAGGCATGTAAAACCAGTTTTAAACCCGTCTTTTAAAAATGAAATACCCCAGGGTTCGGTTTTTGCAACACGAAAAGCTTAAATGCTTAAAAACATACAACATCGATTTGCAGTACTTTATTTTTATTAGCGAGCATTTTACTAGAGACAATATAGTATACTACATGTCATCTAATTCTAAGTCACAACTCACCTTCTTGTAATAAGTTATCTTTCCAATTTATATGTCTGTAGCTTGAACGATTTTAGTTTTGAGAACGACATAATATATGTATAAATTATTAGGTAAGGCGTGAGGTGAGGTAGAATTATATGGTAAAACGTGGGATACAAAAGGACTCACCAAATTTTGGAAACGAGAAATCACTCGAGATAAAATAAATTTATAAAGTG
>JAQFZC010006969.1:0-11798 GCA_034695205.1 Dicyrtoma fusca | reverse complement strand
CGATGTGCAATCAAGTAGAACAACATTGTATGTAAATTACTAATGAAGGAAAGAGTTCTGCCAAAGGCAGTGCAATCGGGCTTATCTCATTATTAATGATTGGAAGTAGTTTCTAATGAAATGAAGTAAAACTATGTATACCTATACAATGGCCCCTAGCCATACTATGTTTTGTGTTGGATAGCCCCTAGCCCTAACTAGCCCTATTGCACACATTCATGTCACTGCCGCTATTGATGCCCTATTTACAGAGTTAACAGTACATCACTAGCCCTAGCCCTATTACAGTGCTAAAAGTACGTCACTAGCGCTAGCCCTAGCCCTATCCCAAAGGCAGCAGACAGCGCTTTAGGGCATTTTGCTCCTGAGGCGAGGGGGAAATTACCCAAGGGACACAAAAAAAACCCTTAAAGGGGTACAACGCCTATGGAAGGGGCAAGTCACCCGTACGGGGCAAAATTCCCACAATAGGGGTTTAATCCGGTTTATCGGCTTTTGCCATGTTCGGGCGTGTTGCCCTTCTTGGGAATTTTACACCGCTCTAGGCTTTATGCATCGTTGGGGCATTTTTTTCTGTAGGGGCAACTCGCCCGTGGTACCAATATTCATAAAAATGTGTAATTTTTCGAAAACCTTTATCGATGCTCCCATTAACTTAATTTAATTAACTATTTAAGTCGTATCAAGTAATGTCTTGCTGTAATAAATTTGTTACGTTTTTAGTCATCTAATTTTTATTGCAATAATTTTGATGTGAATATTAGTAATAACTACGTTGTGTTTACCCCTAAAACACTATTACAACTTAGAGGCTTTATAATTACTTTGAATTTACGAAAGATGCATTTGCTTGTTAAGTTGTGATTGTTGTGCAGCCTGTAAGCATACAATTACGACTTACGACTTAAGTACGAATTTAATCAATTGATAATTGAATAAGGGAATGAGAAATCACAGACTGACTTCCTCTGCAATTTTCTTTCTACTATTCAGCAACTAACACAGTCCACTTTCCTTGCCAAACTACACTGTTTGCCTGCCCCTGACTATGTTGAAATTACATTTTATACTTAGGGGCTGTCCATAAATGACGTTTGCATGCGACGGATAGTAAAAGGTTAGAGCTTCCATTTAAGCTAATGTTAGAAAATGTAAACTTTTTGGGGAGGGGGTAGAAAATTCCTGAAAAATGCAAATGTTATTTATGGACAGCCCCTTACGACGTGACGGTACTTTTTAAATGGCTGGGTTTGTTCAACCATAACTATGGACAGAGTGCGACTGAC
This sequence comes from Dicyrtoma fusca, assembly GCA_034695205.1. Taxonomy (NCBI): domain Eukaryota; kingdom Metazoa; phylum Arthropoda; class Collembola; order Symphypleona; family Dicyrtomidae; genus Dicyrtoma; species Dicyrtoma fusca. The sequence continues at coordinate 10,512 of JAQFZC010006969.1, read as the reverse complement.
TGCTATCTTCATAATTTATTTCAAAACATAAAAATATGTGTTTCAAACTATCGCTATCTGCTACTGGAACTAAATATGCTTACAGTGCATAATACTCGCCCTTTTGAGCCCTATAGCTAACACTGGTCACACTAAACTAGCGCTAGCCCTAGCCCTATCACAGAACTAACAGTGCATCATTAGCGCCAGCCCTAGCCCTATCACACTTGTTACAGTAGTGCGCTAGCGCTACCCCTAGCCCTATTCGTTTTTTGGGGAAAATGTACGATAGGGGTGGCCCCTAGCCCTATCCCTAATAGGGCTAGGGCAATTTCGACATCACTGAATAGTAGTACCTGTCCTAAATATGGTCGGTTTGATTTTTTTAACTTTAGCACTCCCTTTTTTTTTTATTACGCAAGAGTTCAGCTAAATAATACACATCAAACATCAAAGTGCTCGTCAAACATTTCGCTATCCTAACTACGATTGGCAGATAGGATAGCGAAGCAAGTCCAGATTTTACTTAATTGCAGTGTCGTCATAGGCGTGTAGTTAACCTCATGAAATGCAGCCTCATAGTTTTGTGTAGTTAGCCTCATAAAATGGGTAATTGTAAGTTCCGATTTTTCAAAAAGTAACTAACAGATTTTAAATCCGAGTCCAGAAATGAAAGGAGGAGGTCAAACTACGGCGTGTAAAAATATAGATTAGTTGATTTTCAAAATTTTTTTTTTTCAAACTTTTAAAAAATTCAAGTTGATAATTTCAAGTTTCGATTTTTCAAAAAGTAACCAACGGATTTTAAATCCGAGTCCAGATAATAGAAAGAGGAGGTCAAACTACGGCGTGTAAAAATACAGATTAGTTGATTTTTAAATTTGTTATTTTTTCAAACTTTAAAAAAATTTAAGTTGATAATTTCAAGTTCTGATTTTTCAAAAAGTAACCAACGGAATTTAAATCCGAGTCCAGAAATGGAACGAGGAGGTCAAACTACGGCGTGTAAAAATACAGATTAGTTGATTTTTAAATTTGTTATTTTTTCAAACTTTAAAAAAATTTAAGTTGATAATTTCAAGTTCTGATTTTTCAAAAAGTAACCAACGGAATTTAAATCCGAGTCCAGAAATGGAACGAGGAGGTCAAACTACGGCGTGTAAAAATACAAATTAGTTGATTTGTTATTTTATTAAACTTTAAAAAAATTCGAATTGATAATTTCAAGTTCTGATTTTTCAAAAAGTAACCAACGGATTTTAAATCCGAGTCCAGAAATAAAAAGAGGAGGTCAAACTACGGCGTGTAAAAATATAGATTAGTTGATTTTCAAAATTTTTATTTTTTTAAACTTTAAAAAAATTTGAATTGATAATTTCAAGTTCCGATTTTTCAAAAAGTAACTAACGGATTTTAAATCCGATTCCAGAAATGGAAAGAAAAGTTCAAAATACGGCGTGTAAAAATATAGATGAGTTGATTTTCAAATTGTTTTTTATTCAAAATGAAAAATTTTAAGTCGGTAAAGTTTTTCAACAAACGAAGGTGAACAATACTAAATACACGTGAGTTTCGGGCCTCCATAGCCCATCATTTGACAACCGGTAACAGATTGTGACTCACAAATTTGAGAGCCTTGAGTTTATTGTTTTAACGGAAAACTAAGAAAAACACACCTAAAAAAATTATTATAAGTAACAAAATGTATAAAATAACATTATTTCACCAAAATTCCAGGTCTGCTTTAACGTTTTTTTCTCCTCTGTATCATCATCTTGTTGCTACTTAGTAATGCGTCATCAACCAGACCAGATAGACTACACGATACGTCGTTATTTCTTGTCTATAACAGCGGTGCCGATAGCCACACCGAAGGCTTCTAAAAAATGTGTAATTAAAACAAGCCTATTAGGACAAAGTATACAGTTGACTTGAATCCAAACAAAATAAGTAATGACGAGTGGTAAAAATCTACTGGTGCGTGCTACTATGATACTACTATTTTTTAAAATTACTCCACCATTCACAATATTGAGCTCTAGAATGTCTACAATTAAAGCCTTGGCATAAATAAGACACCGGGTCCCCACAACTATATTTATGACTAACACTTAGCGTACAGAAAATAAGAGTATATACACAACATACGCACAAATGTGCAGCAAATACTACCACGTTTAAAACACCACTTTCACACTTGCAAGAAGTGCGCTTGCTAGCGTTATGCACAAACAAAAGTTATCTCTCAACACTAAAGTATACAGTTAAAGCGTGATCTGTAATTACTTTCTCAAACTACTGCTAGCCACTAATGTTATCTGTTAGTTTAACTTAAAGTTAACTACACTAAAAAGTACTATTTACAACATAAAATGCAGTGCAAGCCAACTAGCTGGATTGTAGTCGGTATGCATGATCTATATTTGACACGCTGTATTTAGGCCTCCTCTTTTCATTCCTGCAGTCAGTTTTAAAATCCGGTTGTTTCTTTTCGAGAAATCGAAACTTACAATCACCGATTCAAAAGCAAAAGCTGTGTTTGTGCTGTTAACATTTGTTTGCGAGTTTGTGGGTTCATTTTACTGATTCCAGGTTGCCCCAGTTTCAATTGTGCGTATGTTTCAAGATGGTTGAATCCAGGTTGCTCCAGTTTCATTTTCGGGTAATTGGTTAGCTTAAATAATGAGCATCATAAGTAAACGTACCAGTGAAATGAGTAATGCTATTTTATATAGGTTTTATGAATGCCTGCAGGTATTATATATATGTTGATACTCTAATTACGGTTACATTAAGGAACTATTAGTTTATGTTTTAAATATTGATTCTATTAAATTAGGATTAAATTTAAATGGGTAATATTTAGAATAGACCAAAGACTAAGTAACTAATACTGATGCTTCTTTAATCAAATACGGACCTTTGACAGTAACGATGCCACTTGAGAAATAAGTATTACTCTATGTAAATGCTTTTAAAAAGTAAAATAAATACCGAAAATGCAGTAAAAATAAAGCACTAACTTGCTAAATCAGTCATACATTGTGAACGTTGACTGTTGCACACTAAACAATTTTGAGAAATTGTGCGCATAGGTCTAAGCACTGATTTTAATATAAGCTTGTGTGAGGTACTAAAATAGGAACTTAGACCATAAAAAGGCGTTATTTGAATTTTATTGTTATGATGATGAACACGTGAACCTTTCCCACCATTTGCTTTATCACTCAGTTTGAACTAGGGGTTCCAAAATCGAGTGTTTTTAAAAAGCCGGCTTTCGATTTCGCATAATATTTGCAAAAACTCGAAATTCAATTTTGATTTCGTGTTTGGCTATGACAAAATATACGTATGCTGATCTTTCGTTTCCAAACTTTATTCGACGTCGAAATTACGTATTACTAGTTTGGCAGCATTTCATAACTTTTTCAAAATTACTTAAAAAAATATTAATTTTCTGATGTTAAAGTGCGTAAAAACGAAATTAATAATAAGTGAGTTCTTTCTGCAGTGATTTTTAATAATCACAATGCTACTAGCAAACCTAATTTTGTAATAATTATTATGTATTCGTTTCACGGGTTTTAACAAACTGTAAAAGCATGCTCTTTTGAACTTCATGGTAATTTATAAGTAATTAGGAAATAAAATCAATTTTTCAAGAACAGTTTGTTTATAATTTCAATGTTGTTTCATTTTTAAAAAATCAAAAGTTCGGTTTCTGAGTTTTAGAAACCCGATTTTAGATTTCGGTTAAAATTACCGGTTTAACGGTTTCAGTTTCATTTCGGTTTTGGAACCCCTAGTTTGAACTAACAGTTTGACACTATGTGTGAAAGTAGGTAAAACTGTTGCTTACAACTAATTCGGTGGTAGTCAGGAAAGTCCAGTAGTCCAGCGAATCCAGTAGTCCACGCAGTCCAGGAGTCCAGAGAGTCCAGTAGTCCACACAGTCCAAGAGTCCACAGAGTCCAGTAGTCCACACAGTCCAAGAGTCCACAGAGTCCAGTATTCCACAGAGTCCAGGAGTCCACAGAGTCCAGTAGTATACACAGTCCAGAATTCCACACAGTCCAGTAGTATACAAAGTCCAGAAGTCCACACAGTCCAGAAGTCCACACAGTCCAGAAGTCCACACAGTCCAGAAGTCCACACAGTCCAGAAGTCCACGGAGTCCAGAAGTCCACACAGTCCAGTAGTCCACACAGTCCAGGAGTCCAGAGAGTCCACACAGTCCAGGAGTCCAGAGAGTCCACACAGTCCAGGAGTCCACACAGTCCAGGAGTCCACACAGTCCAGTAGTCCACACAGTCCAGAGAGTCCACAGAGTCTAGTAATCCAGTAGTACATAAAAAAAAACAAACGAACAAGAAATAAACAATAAAATGAATGATTATAATGAATAATTGAGCCACATCAGCATTTAAAAATGCAAAATGATAACTGTAATTTAAAACAAAAACACCGCTATTTCGAAAAAAAGGTTAGAGCAATTTTTTGTCGATCCACACATAAACACAAAAGTCATTAGACAAATTAAGTCCCCCCGCAAATCTCGCCAGTCCGTCAGTCAGTCAGGCTTGTCATTGAGTGCTGTGAGGCTCGGATTTCTCATGAGGCCATGAGGCTAGATACATCGCCATGCAGATTTTGCTCAATATACATTTCCACACAGTCTTGACTACAAAACTCCTGTAGGAAAAAAACACTGCATATCATAATTATTATAATCAACATTTCTACATCCCATCTTCAACCTGGCACATCTAACACGATTGTAATCATTTAGTTCCTTAATAAACTTATGATAAACTTATGACGCAAAATATTTAAAAAGTAAGTTACTTTGGGTGATGTTTTCGCTGAAATGTTTGCCAAAATGACGTTGCTTAACTTCTTTATATCCAACTAGCAGTTGTAAAGGCCCGAGTGAGTAGATCACATTGGTTCACGAACTCAGACTGCCCGCCATGGGTTGGCAGGGCTGGGCCAAGAGTGACAGAGAAGGGGGAAGAGAGCAAGAGTGAATCGATACGATGCAATAAAGAGGAAAGTCAGTGTGTGTTATGTAAATAATTGTAAGCGGGGATAAACAAAGGAGTTTGTTGTTGGGAAATCTAGGTTAGTTATAAATAAGTGGAGTGGGGAAAGAGATAAGATTAGTGAATGTCTACAATGCGTTGATTGGCTGTCGGCCTCGGGAAGGAGGCGACGGTCCGTCCAACAGGGCTGTGGAAGCAGGAAGCCAAGCTGCAGGACGCGAGTTCCAATCTGTATGTCAAGCACGAACCTTCATAGTTCCGCATTACAGAATAGAATTCATTTCCCATTTCATTTCCCAATTTTATATTTCTTATTTCCATAGTAATTCGAGGATTACTAATTTCTATAGTCAGTAGTTAATATTTATTATTGCGTAATTAGGATTTATTGGAGAGGAACCGCTTGGCAAGTTAAGCTGAGGATTCTTGAAAGACTGAGGAATAGAGAATTGTTAATGCGAATAAAAGTGAGTTACGAGTTTCGCAATATTAGTAGTTGGACGGAAGTGACTTTTTATTGCATCCCTCATACAGAGATCCTAGGTAGAGTGTGCGAGACTAGTCGTGCCAGGAATACTATCGGACGGGGGATACCGAGGTGTGGAGTCCGGGACTGAGAACTCGGTAACCCAAGTGAGTACAGGACGACTACGGGTTTCCGAAGCTGGAGGAGAGGACTACCAAGGTCAGCACCGAGTCGGACGGATTCGGAATCAAGAGATTTCCTCAGGGAAAGTAGTTTATTTGGAATTCCAAGTTCCTGCATCGAGCATAGGCTCATCTTCGTTAGAGAAGGAGTTCATACGCAGTGGTACCCCGAATAGGGGCTGTAGCTAGCAAGGACGAGTGCTATCGAGTGACCGTGATCAGTCGCCATGTCCCCGGAGGGACGTTGAAGGAGTAGGCGAGGTCAGACTCCATCGGATTCAGGCGAGCATACGAGTTCTGGCGAAATACTGTGTTGCACTGGCGACCGTGAAATTCGGACTTTTCTAGGCGGAGGACCAACACCTGAAGAGGCGGAGGCGGCGGCAATAGAGAAGTCTTTAGAGGTGACAATCCCGGAGAAACAGTAAACTAAATTTTAACCCTTCGGGGATTACGTTTATTAACAATAGCTTCATAACATAGAGAGAGAGGGTGCGGAGGCACGAGGCATCGCATTCTTAATAGGAGCATAGACAGACAGTGGTCATTGAAGTCACGACAGAGCGAGCTCTCCCAGGCATACGAGCAGGGGCATCGAGGAGACGAGAGATCGCACCTAGAGAGAATAGAGAGGCATACAGCGGCCAGAAGAAGCAGATCAGGGCAAGGTACTCCGAGATCAGAAAGTTGACAGGTAGGGCTGATGAGAACAGCGATGGGGTTGGAAAACCAAAAACTGGGGATAGAGTGCATAGTATCGGGCAAGACGATGCTCTAGCAACGGAAGCAAGACGAAATAGGAATATTACATCAAAGGTACAGGCGCAGAGACCAGAGACAGAGAGTCGCAAATAAGAGAGACCCTTCTGAGAAAACAGACCCGTCGAATCCAGGCCGATCGGACTGGGAACCAGAATTCAACCAGGGTTGTCTGGTTGCAGAGCACATATCAAGGGAAAAGAGAGAGACAAGGGGAAGAATAGATATCGGTTTATAGAGGATAGTGGAGATATTATAGGTTAGTCGTCGGGGATAGGAGGGCCTCCAATTAGAGAGTCGTAAACTATAACAAAGGGATTATCTACGAAATCATTCCGGCGATCCGGAGTGAAAGTAAGGGTAAGGCCAAAGAACTACGAAATCACCTGGCGAAAAGGGGGTGAAAGAGCCGAGAGAGGCCAAAACCAGGCGGCATAAGTGGACAGTGGCATTACTAGGACTTGACCACGGGAAAATTAGTGTAAAAACAGAGGGACGACGCGAATGGACTGGTGGGTGAACTCGGAGGATGGGGCTCGGGCCGGTGGTGGCCGAAGCCGAGGGGGAAGACGAAGTCACTTCAGTAGGTGGAGTGGCAAGTTGTTGGGAATCAAGAGGCGAAGACAAGACGAGCCTAGACTATGACGAAGGCAGAACAAAAGTCGAAGGGAGTTGACCGAGCAGGCAAAGAAAGCAAAAAAATGTGACCATAGTCATAGAAGTACCCCTAACCTCGGACACAGAACGAAGAATCCGCCTGCAACTCACTAATAGAGAGGCAAGAGAGGCAATCGACAATAAGATCACACTGTCCAGACTGATATATGAATTGGAGACCGATCGATATGTGGAGGAGGATCCGGAGGAGGCCAACATCCCTACGGTGGGCAATAGCTCACTCAGAAAGGAGGCGATCCGGGAAACAAAGAAACAGAAGCAGAAAGGCGTCGAAAGGGACCTTTCGAGCACAGTCCACAAGGTCTTAATTGGAAAAAGAGACCCGGATAAGGAACAAAGAAGTCAAACGCCAGTCGATGCAATGAGTTTGGGAGCGGAGATTTGAGCAGAGAGCATAGCGTTGACAAGACAAAGCTTCAAGATACTGGCATCAACAGAGAACTCAGAAACGGAACTCAGATTTCCCTCACGATTGACCCAGCAAAGAAAGAACGTCATCCGAAGAACATGCGGGCAGAGTTGTCGCGGATCAGTGCGAACTATCAAAGCAGAGAAACAGAGCAAGGGGGAACGACGACGGCAGAAAAGCTAGCGACCAGTCCACAGGGTGTCGAGCAACATTCGGAGTTTCCCCTAAAGTTCATTCGCGGGTGTCCGTTTGTTGATGTTCAGATCCAGGGGAGATTGGAAAAAGTGGGATGGAATGCAGTACTGGATTCAGGGTGTGTGCATAACCTAGTACAGCAGGAGGTCCTAGAACAGATAGAATTAGAATGTAAGCCCTTAACGGTAGCGCACATTGGGTTCAATGGGGAGAAAATCTCGGTGTTGGGTTCGGTAGACCTGGAGTTTGAGCTAGGAGGTAGATGTTTCAAATGGGGGACGTACGTCCACAGGAACTTACTATACACTGTTTTTATCGGTAATAAGTTCGGGTATGAGAAAGGGTTAAGATTTGACGATGTCAATAAGATCTGCCAGTGGACGGAACCCATAGAAACGCAAGGAGAGACGACACGACGAGCCAAAGTGGCAGCGGCTAATGCGGACTGGGGATCGCTGGAGCAGGAAGGAGGAGAAGTAAGGAAGCCGGAAATGGAAAGCTCAGCCAGAATGCGTACCTTTGTCCGGGGATTGGCAGAAAGATTCCCCACGGTGGTCACAGAAAAAGGGAAAGTGGGGCGAGCGAGAGGAGCGTCATACAAGATCGAGATGAGTGAGGGCCACCCACCGATACAGTGCAAGCCGAAAGTGAGTTTGCCAACAATCCAGGGGTTCATTGCGGACAAGGTGAAGGCGCTCGTGGAGGCGGGACTGATTGCGCCAAGTACGTCGGAATACTTATCACCCATCCTCGTGTTGCCCAGGTCGAATGGGGATAAACAGATTGTAATTAATTATAAGAAATAGGTACTCTAAGCGTAAGATAGCGCCAAAACGCGACCATGGGGAAATCCTGAGTCGACTACCTCCTCGGATGGTGTTGTCCACGATTGATCTAAGGTCGGGGTTTTGGCAGATCCCGTTAACTCCGGAATGCAGGAAGTACACGGCCTTCCACATGTAGGATGACCACTGGGAGTGGAATGTCATGCCCATGGGGTTAAGGGACGCGCCGCGTATTTTCTATAAGTTTGTTACGGAATTGTTTAAGGAGGATGTGGGCAGATGGGTGCATGTACTGCCGGGAAAGTTGTTAGTAATAAGTCCAGATAGGGAACAGCACGAGAAACACTTATCAAGGTTGTTTAAGAGACTAAAGACATTCAGGGTTTCAGTCAACTGGGTGGGATGCCTGTTCGACATTAGCGAAATCGAATATTTAGGCCATTGAGTGACGAGAGCCGGTATTAGGAAATGCCCAAATAAGATAAAGGCGATTAAAGAGTTCCCAGTGCCCAAGGACAAGAAGGATATACAGCGGTTTACCGGAGCAGTGAACTGGTACATGAGGTTCGTGCCGAACTTGGCAGAAGCATTGGCACCACTGTACGATCTCCTAAAGCAATCGTTTGAAGGCAAAATGCAGAAGTTTATATTGGGCCCACAACAGCAAAGGGCATTTAAACGAACTAAAGAATTAATGGCCCAGGACATGGAGTTATCCACGATTGATTACACAAAATCGATATACGTATACACTGATGCATCAGAAGCAGGACTGGGAGCGATCTTGGCACAGCACTATGCGGACCCGGGAGAGGAGAAGAAGAAGGTCAGGATCATAGAATGCAGGTCGAAACTACTGAACATGGCGGAAAGAAGGTACGACGCCAGGGAGAGAGAATGCCTAGCAATCCGATGGGCGAACAGAGTATTCGAGGAGATCATCCAGTATGAAAACAACGTAATCTTCAGGTGTGACAATAAAGCGTTGTCTCATCTGAAGGACGCAGCCTTGAACGACCACCAATATAACAAGCATGTAGTCAGATGGGCATCGGAAGTGGCTCACATTGTCAATGACATTGAGTATGTTAAGGGAGTCGATAATGTAATGGCGAACCTTTTGTCCAGAGGGCCAATAGTAGATCCAGAGCAGGATGATAACCTTAGTTCCTTCGATACGTGCTTAGCGGTTTTTTCAAACTCGGAGAAGGCCGTGGAAAGTGAGGGCCTGGATTTGGAGGTGCTGCAAAGCAAACAAAAGGAAGTGCCGGAGTTGCGGGAAATCATGCGAAAGCCTCACTAACAGAGGGGCCGAGTCACGATTTCGGAACGACTATGCGATCGTAAACAGAATCTTATGTAAGCTGATTACAAATCCGGATACGGTCCCAGTAGGGCCGATATTAAAGGATCCTACAGGTGAGGGGGAATTCTTTATAAAAGAAGTCGGTGCGGAACAGGAAAGGGACACAAAGAGCGACTCACAAGGTCACATTAGATACACCCATCCGTTGATGGAGCCAGGCTTGACAGATAAGGACATTATTAGGTCACGGAAGCTGGCATTACCATATATACCGAATGTACTAGTTAGACCGTTGCTGGCGCATTTCCATGACAATACACTTGCAGGTCATAACGGAATACGGAGAACATACGAACGGTTAAGTAAGAGATACTACTGGAGGGACATGCGTAAGGTAGTAGAAGAGTATGTTAAGACATGTGTGGAGTGCCAACAGGTTAAGGCGTCGACCAAGCTTAAGCTAGGACTTCTGGGATCGCATGGGTACAGGAATGGAGTGTGGGAGTGTGTGCATATAGACTTTATAGGGCCTCTGACGCAAAGTGAGGGTAAGAGTCATATTCTGGTATTAGTCGACGAGCTCTCCAAGTGGGTTGAGCTCAAAGCAACGGCATCGGATTCCCGCCGCCGATTCAAAAGCGAAGAAGGAAATTTTCTCTACGCTCTCAGAGCAATAGTGAATTTACAATTTAATTGTGAAAAAACCGAATA
>JAQFZC010006968.1:0-11799 GCA_034695205.1 Dicyrtoma fusca | reverse complement strand
CAGCTTGCAGCCGAGTACGATTCTAAATCCTCCAAAAAAGAAAAATCCCTTCATCCCTTGGATATCGATGCATACTGGATTCAGCGAAAGCTCTCAAAATACTACAAAGATTCCATCAAGTCCCAATCCAAAGCCAATGACGTTCTCGACATCCTTCAGAATGCCCACGACGAATTCGATTTTGAGAATCGGCTCGTGATAGAGTTAGGACGGGAGTGCTTCGACTTTATTCGAATCTTGAAGAAGCATCGGCAGATGAGTATGTTTACCTATTTCCTATTTTTTGTTTGTTATAATTTGATCATAAATCAGAATTAACTAGTAAAGTATGTAGCAGTAGCCGTATTACCTTAATACCGAAATGAGGCTGGTTTACTATCTTTTTTATTTAGTAGATTAATAGTTCTGTGTGTAATTCGTTTTAATTTCAGTTCTTTATTGTACGCTGTTGGCGACCGCCCAGACCGAGAAAGAAAAGTCGTACATAAAAGATAAAATGAAGGAGGAACCCGAACTTGTAAAAATTTTAAGTCAAATCGAGGGTGGAGAAACCGTGGATGACAGTTCCAGTAAAACGACCATTGTGAGTCGGGACTCAAATAAAATGGAGGTGGAGTCCAATCAAGCTGGACAGGTTCCAGGGTCAAGGAAGGCTTTGGATCTGGAGATCATGGCCTTTTCACAGGGCTCACATTTCATGGCCAATGACAAGTGTCAACTGCCTGACGGGTCTTTTAGGAAGCAGAAGAAAGGTGGGTATCCTACGAGATTTTGATGTAATATTTATTTAGGCGAGTACGTAAAATTAAAGTTCATTTATCATGTGATTGTGAAACTAATTCTAATCTTTTTTTTATTTCGTAACTTCTTCTAGGCTACGAAGAGGTCCATGTGCCAGCACTAAAACCGAAGCCCTACGGTCCTGACGAAGGACTCATCGGTATCGATCGGCTTCCAAAATATGTTCAGCCTGCATTTGAAGGCTTCAAGAGTTTAAATCGAATTCAGTCTCGACTTCATAAGGCTTGTTTGGAAAAAGATGAAAATCTTCTGCTGTGCGCTCCAACCGTAAGACTGCCATACAAAACTTAAAATAAAATCATAGTAATTTGAACAATTATTGCTGTATCCACAACTTAAGTAGGTACTTTGTCAAATTCTAAATATATTTAATTGTAATGTTTTTGTTAACCTGTAGGGTGCTGGTAAAACGAACGTGGCTCTGCTTACAATCATGCGTGAAATTGGCAAACACATCAATGCAGACGGGACGATAAATGTGGACGAATTTAAAATTGTGTACATTGCACCCATGCGCTCTCTCGTACAGGAAATGGTTGGCAGCTTTTCCAAGGTACTAATATTATAGAATAATTTCATTCCCTTACAAGTACTTAATAATACGCATTTATTAAAAAATTAAAATAATTTGTTTTAATTTCTTTTACTTCCAGCGTCTCGCTTCCTACGGCATCCTCGTCTCTGAATTGACCGGAGACACTCAACTCTCCCGGGAGCAGCTCAACGCCACTCAAATCATCGTTTGCACCCCAGAAAAATGGGACGTCATTACCCGGAAAGAAAACCGCTCAGTTACCTCCCTCGTCCGCTTAATCATCATCGACGAGGTCCACCTTTTGCACGACGAGCGTGGCCCCGTTTTGGAGGCAATTGTGGCCCGCGCCTTAAGGTCCGTAGCCCAGGAGGGTGAAATGCGTATTGTTGGTCTTTCAGCTACCCTTCCCAATTACAAGGACGTGGCCGCCTTCCTTCGGGTCGATCTATCTAGCGGCCTTTTCTTTTTCGACAATAGTTTCCGCCCCGTCCCTCTAGAACAACAGTATATCGGGATTACGGAGAAGAAGGCCCTTAAAAGATATCAACTCACCAATGAGATCGTCTATGAGAAGGTGATGGAGCATGCGGGGAAAAATCAGGTGCTGATTTTTGTGCATAGCCGAAAAGAGACGGGGAAGAGTGCCCGGGCATTAAGGGACATGTGTTTGGAGAAGGATAGCCTGGGACAGTTTTTGAGAGAAGGGAGTGCTTCCATGGAAGTTTTGAGGAAGGAAGCTGAAGAAGTTAAAAACCCGGAATTGAAGGATTTATTACCGTATGGCTTTGCGATACATCATGCTGGTATGACGAGGGTAGACAGAACACTGGTTGAAGATCTGTTTGCTGATAGGCATATTCAAGTTTTAGTTTCCACGGCAACTCTGGCGTGGGGTGTGAATCTCCCGGCACACACTGTCATTATCAAAGGTAGGTTTCGATTAATGACGGATTTATTCCTCAAAAGTTAAAATATTTTGCAAACTTTTGTATTATAATTTCGCTGTTGCTTTATTGCAATTACAGGCACCCAGGTGTACAACCCAGAGAAGGGCCGATGGACAGAACTAGGAGCCCTGGACGTGCTCCAGATGTTGGGTCGTGCTGGTCGACCCCAGTACGACACTAAGGGGGAGGGCATTCTAATTACAAACCATAGTGAGCTTCGCTACTACCTCAGTCTTCTCAACCAACAGCTCCCCATTGAGTCGCAATTAGTCGCGAAACTACCCGATCTTTTGAATGCGGAGATTGTGAGTGGCTCTGTGCAGAATGTGAAGGATGCCGTGGACTGGATGGGCTACACTTATTTGTACGTCAGAAGTCTCAAGAGTCCCCAGACTTATAGTGTGGACACAATTGGGGATGATCGCTATTTAACTGGACACCGGGCTAATTTGATTCACACGGCAGCATTGAAGCTAGACAAGTGTGGCATGATTAGGTATGAGAGGAGCAGTGGGGCTTTTATTCCAACGGAGTTGGGACGGATTTCTTCCCATTACTATATTACCTGTGAAACGGTGAGTACCTACTTTTTAACCTTTTCGAAACGGGAATACAATATCTTAGTTGAACGTGTTTTTGGAAATGGTGATTACCAGTTTGACCATTTTGAAAGTGTGAATTCCTTGTTTTGGCTTTATTTAAAGTGTTAATTCCTTGTTTTATCCTTTTTAAAGTGTTAGTTACTAGATTTGCTCGATTTTAAAAATGTTGATTTCTTGCTTTGACTGTTTTTGGAAACTTTAACTTCTAGTGTTCTAGTTTTGACCTTTTTGAAAGTTTTATTTACTAGTTTTGCATGTTTTTGAAAGTTTTAATCGCTTGTTTTGACCTTTTGGAAGTGCTTGTTACTCGTTTTAATGCTTTGGAAAGCTTAAATTTCTGGTTGGAAACATTTGAGAAAGTTAATTTGTATAATACACACTTTTTAAATGCATTTATTTTTGTCAGTGTTTCCCAGTTCCGAATAAGGTCAAAATTCTAAAAATCTAGAATCAAGATCTCTTTCGTTCAACTTCAAGCTAATAAAAACCTGTTCTTTTTAATTATTTTTCCAGATCTCCACCTACAATCAATTGCTGAAGCCCCATCTCTCAGAAATAGAGCTCCTGCGAGTCTTTTCCCTCTCAGGGGAATTTAAAAATATTGGTGTCCGTGAGGAAGAAAAACTTGAACTTCAGAAACTAATGGAGAGAGTGCCCATTCCCATCAAAGAATCAGTGGAGGAGCCCTCAGCTAAAATTTCCATTCTTCTCCAAGCCTACGTCTCCCAACTCAAATTGGAAGGTTTCGCTTTAATGGCTGATATGGTCTACGTCACTCAGTCGGCTGGTCGACTCATCCGTGCTATTTTCGAAATTGTGCTAAGTCGTGGATGGGCACAACTGGCGGACAAAACCCTCTCTTTAGCTAAAATGATTGACAGGCGGATGTGGCAGAGCATGTGTCCACTTCGGCAGTTTAAAAAGATCCCGGAGGAGGTCGTCAAGAAAATCGAAAAGAAGAATTTGACCTTTGAAAGGTTATTTGACCTCAATCCGATGGAGTTGGGGGAGTTAATAAGGATTCCGAAATTGGGGAAAACCATTCACAAGTTCATACATAGTTTGCCTAAAGTGGATTTAAATTGTACTATCCAGCCCATTACGCGTAGCACGCTGAAGGTTGAGCTGGCCATCACGCCAGATTTTGATTGGGATGAGAAGTTGCATGGGGGATCAGTGGCATCGTGGATTGTTGTAAGTGTTTCATCAAAAATTATTTCAGTTTTAGCTTAGCTAATACTTTTATGCTGGCAATGTCAGTTTGAATAATTTGTTCAATTTGTTGTGTAAATTGTACACAGGTAGAAGACGTGGATTCGGAGGTTATCCTTCATCACGAGCACTTTGTACTGAAACAACGTTTCCGAAGTGACGAGCACATTGTCAAATTCTACGTCCCGATTTTTGAACCTCTCCCGCCACAGTACTTTATTCGGGTTGTTTCGGATCGATGGATCGGCTGTGAGACAGTGCTACCCGTTTCATTCAGGCATCTTATTTTACCGGAGAAGAACCCACCGCCTACGGAACTGTTGGACTTGCAGCCACTTCCTGTAAGAAATAATACTGCTTAATTGTTTGCACATTTTGGTACGCACTTGCATTTGCAAATGATCAAATTATCATGTTTTTTTTTGCTTCTTTCCAATCTCCTAGATCTCTGCCCTGCGTAACAGCGCCTTTGAGGGTCTCTACAAGGATTTTATCCAGTTCAACCCGATTCAAACGCAGGTCTTCAACGCCGTCTACAACTCTGACGAGAACATTTTCATCGGCGCCCCCCCTGGTTCTGGGAAGACGCTCATTGCAGAATTCGCGATGCTGCGCATGTTTACTCGCGAGGGTCAAAACCACTGCGTCTACATCACACCAAAGGACGAGCTGGCTGAGATCATGTACAATGAATGGCACGAGAAATTCTCCCGTCTGGGGAAGAAAGTGATTCTGTTGACGGGCGAAACTGGAACGGACCTGAAACTCCTGGCCAAGGGTAACGTTATCATTTCCACCCCTGAAAAATGGGACGTTCTCTCTCGCCGTTGGAAACAGCGGAAGAATGTCCAGAACGTCCATCT
This sequence comes from Dicyrtoma fusca, assembly GCA_034695205.1. Classification (NCBI taxonomy): domain Eukaryota; kingdom Metazoa; phylum Arthropoda; class Collembola; order Symphypleona; family Dicyrtomidae; genus Dicyrtoma; species Dicyrtoma fusca. The sequence goes on along the minus strand of JAQFZC010006968.1, from coordinate 6,839 downwards.
CTTCATCATTGACGATCTTCAGCTGTTGGGCGGGGAGGAGGGTCCCGTCATTGAGATCATTTGCTCCCGAATGCGTTACATCGCGAGTCAAACTGAGAAGCCAATCAGAATCGTGTCCCTCTCTACCAGCTTGTCCAATGCGAGGGATATCAGTCAATGGTTAGGCTGCCCCCCAACGCACACCTTCAACTTCCACCCCTCGGTCCGGCCCCTTCCCATGGAACTTCACATCCAGGGATACAACATCAGCCACAATGCTTCTAGGCTGGCGAGCATGTCAAAACCGGTGTATAATTCCGTTCTCAAGTTGAGTCCGGATAAGCCCGTTTTAATCTTTGTGACGAGTCGGAAGCAGGCCAAGTTGACCTCCTTTGACATACTGTCTTATGCTGCGGCGGATGATCAACCTGACAGATTTTTGCTGCTGTCGAAGGCGGATCTACAGTCTGTTTTTGATAAGGTAAAAAATAAATACCCACCTATTAACCTTTTCAAAACACCAATATATCTAGTTTTTACACCTTTTTGAAAATGATGATTTATAGTTGTTGACCTTTTTGAAAAAGGTAATTCCTAGTTTTACACCTTTTTGAAAGTTAATTTATAGTCACAGCTTTTTGAAAGTGTTAATTTCTAGTTTTGCACCTTTTTGAAAGTTAATTTATAGTCTCACAGCCTTTTGAAAGTGTTAATTTCTAGGTTTACACCTTTTCAAAAGTGTTCATTCTTAGTTTTGATCTTTCTAAAAATGTTGAATTTTAGTTTTGACCCGTTTGAAAGTGTCAAATTCCAGTAATTGATCTTCTTGAAAGTGTTGAAAATGTTTTTTGCTTTGTTTGAAAATGTTAATTTTTAGAAAAAACACTAAGCAACTTCATCGTTTTCCCGTTCCGAATAGGTTAATGCAAAATGTTCTATCTATACGATCAAAATGTCTTAAATGTCTCCATTTTCATATTTTTCTACAGGTTCAGGATGAAACCCTTCGTGACACGATGAGCCAGGGCGTCGCCTATCTTCACGAGGGAACGTCTCCAACAGACAAACATATTGTGAGCACACTTTTCCGCACCGGTGCCGTTCAGATTGTAGTGGCTACTCGAAGCGTCTGCTTCAATCTTCCTTTCCACAGTCATCTCGTCATCATCATGGACACTCAGGTCTACAATGGGAAGATCCATGCCTATGAGGATTACGCCATCACGGACGTCCTTCGAATGATGGGTCGGGCCAATCGACCCCTTGAGGATGAAGATTCGAAATGTGTTTTGATGTGTCAGACGAGTAAAAAAGAGTTTTTCAAAAAGTTTCTAAATGATCCCCTGCCAGTGGAGAGCCATTTAGATCACTGCCTCCATGACCACTTCAACGCCGAAATTGTGACCAAGACGATTGAGAACAAGCAGGATGCGGTGGATTACTTGACCTGGACCTTTATTTACAGAAGAATGACTCAGAATCCCAACTACTACAACTTGCAGGGGGTGACGCATAGACATCTTAGCGACCACTTGAGTGAGTTGGTAGAGACGACCTTAAATGACCTTGAGCAGAGCAAGTGCATCTCGATTGAGGATGAGATGGAGTTAAGTCCACTCAACTTGGGAATGATTGCTGCCTACTATTACATCAACTACACTACTATTGGTAAGAAGAAGGAAATTGGTTTTATTTAATTCATATTATTTTTTATGAACTTTTATGTAACGTGAATGGTAGATTAATGTTTGATATTTTTTTTGTTTTTTTGTAGAATTATTCAGCATGTCTCTGACGGCCAAGACGAAGCTCCGTGGTCTGCTGGACATTGTGAGCTCCTCCTTTGAGTACTCTACGCTGCCTATTAGACACGGCGAAGATGCAGTGCTGGAATCACTGTCCACTCGTCTGCCGAATAAACCTTCCTCATCCTCGGCTAATGTCAAGTTTACGGATCCGAACGTCAAGGCCAACATTCTTCTCCAAGCACATCTGTGCAGAATCCAATTGAGTGCGGAGCTACAGCAGGATACGGAAATCGTTCTCGCTAAGGTTCGCAATTGTTGGCACTATTTATTAGTTATTTAACCATTTTGAAACGCTAATATATCTAGTTCTGCATCTGTTCAAAATTGTCAGTTTCTTGTTTTGATCATTTTCAAAGTGCTAATTACTACGTTTTGCCTGTTTCAAAAATGTTACTTTGCAACTTTGGCCTTTTTAAAAGTCTCATTCACTAATTTTGAGTGTTTTTGACTATGTCAGTAATGTCAGTATTTTGTTTTGTACCTTTGGAAAGTATTAATTATTACTACTTTTGACCTTTTTAAAAAGTGGTAATTGCTACTTTTGACTTTTTTGAAAATTGTTAATTTTTACTTTTGACGTTTTTGAAAAGTGTTAATTACTAGTTTTTATCATTTTACTTATGGTGTAACAGTTAAGGAAAATCTTTTACAATACAATTCTTTTGCTTGTTTTTTTAGGCAATTCGACTAATTCAAGCCTGCGTGGACGTATTAAGTTCAAACGGTTGGCTGTCCCCTGCCGTGGCCTCTATGGAGCTTGCGCAGATGATGACGCAGGCGATGTGGGCGAAGGATTCCTATTTAAAACAAATCCCTCACTTTTCTAACGATACGATTAAAAAGTGTGCCGAGAAGGGCGTCGAGACAGTCTTTGATTTAATGGAGCTGGATGATGATGTGAGGAATAAAATCCTGTCGGATCTAACGCCAGCACAAATGAGCGACGTGGCTCGCTTCTGTAATCGCTACCCCAACATTGAGCTGACCTACGAGGTGGAGAACAAGGAGCGAATTAAGACGGGCAGCAGTGTGGTGGTGGTGGTGACGCTGGAGCGGGAGGACGAGGTCGTTGGGCCCGTCATTGCCCCCTACTACCCCCAGAAGAGGGAGGAGGGCTGGTGGGTGGTCATTGGGGACCCAAGGAACAATTCACTTCTGTCCATTAAGAGGCTGACACTTCAGCAGAAGACGAAGGTCAAGCTGGACTTTGTGGCACCCAGTCCTGGTACGTTTTTTTTGTGGTTTTTTAAAACGGTGTCATTTTACAATCTAATTAATTTAATTGGTTGTATGGATTAATTTGTCAACTTTTTCTTATTTTTCTTTCTTACAGGGGAACACACCTACACACTGTACTACATGAGTGACGCGTACATGGGCTGTGATCAAGAGTATAAATTCTCTGTGAACGTCAAAGGTGGCGGCGGACGGGATCGACACGAGTCTTCTGGTTCAGACTAAAAGGGGAAGAAACCATTTTTGAATAAAATTAACCAATACTTTAATTAGTGATGATAGTGTTATTATATTTATAATCAATTTGGTATAGTATCAGAGGAAGGATTGCCTACTTCAAAACTTATTTATTAAGTCAACTATCAACTATGCAATATGGCCCTTGATTAATTAAGGAAAAACCCATGAAACTGTTTCCAATAATTATTTACTGTTCTTATTTTTACTTTGTGTAAAAGAAATCTTATTCAACCTTACTTTAATTAATTTTATTACATATCTATAGATTTTAAGAGAAAGTTTATGCTGGCTTTGATTTTGAATAAATGTTTGTATGTTAATTACTTATGTATGTAGGCAGGTGAGGTAAATACTAATTCAAATACCTATTTACATTCATGTCATACTATAGACATTCTAGTTACACTGCACTGTAACGATGTTGTTAAAATGTATTACACTAACTTACGTAGGCATAGTTGAGGGTCAACTCGTTTTTTTGATATAATAAAATATGCAAAAATTCGAAAAATGTTCTGTTTTTATAAAAATAATTTTATCTTCATGAATGCACTTTTGTTGGTTTACCTGGCTACAATAGTAAAACAAACTGTAGGTAGGGCCCTTTTACATACGTTTTGGATGTTGTTAAATCAATAAAATCTTGTGTTTACGTTAAAAAATAAAATCGATAAACTACCAACCGTCACCGTATTGACCAAACTATTTACATTTTTTTTCCTTTCTTGTCTAGTAATAAATTTATTTTCTATTTTTTTGGTCTTTCGGCTGTAGAACTGTAGAACTAGACTAGACTGTCTTTTTTGTATTTCAAAAATTCAGGCGCGAATTTTTACAACACATTTACTCATTATTACACAGACACAGATTTTGTGGTATTTTGTATCATTTGTAAATTTGTATACTAAACTTGTTGTTTATTGTAGTGCTTTTGTAATTGGACTGGTTGGGTGTTGGGTTTGGTTTGGACTTTGGACGTAATTTGTGCTGGGCTGGCTTCTGGCAAACTTGAAAAACTTTAGATCTTGCCAATGCAGGATATTCCTTCTGCCTTCTAAAATAAATAAAAACTTACCATTAACCTCTGCCTGGTGCTACTCACACCAACTACAGACGTACAGACTCTTAAACATTTGCACAGAATAATACACACAACAAAAAGTAAAAATGCAGCAATCCAAGCCAGGATTGAACCAGGGTGGTAGGCCCACGACAGTTGTGTCCCGGGCAGGAGGAGATGGTTTTGGGCCCAAAAAATCCCTACCTAATACTGTAAATAGCAGTGCGAGACAGAGTATAGCTTCCAAAGCTTCAAAACATCCGAATAATGCAAAAAGAGACTCTTTGGAGAGCCACCAGACCATAAAATCTAGTAAAGCTAGAGAAGGGGATGGGACTAAAGAAAGGAAGGATTCCCAAGCTCAAGGGCCGCCGTAAGTTTTTATGTATAATTGAACTCATTGCTAACTTTTGTTTTAATTTTTGAAAATTTAAATTTTAAACTACACTTTTATATTGATTTCTTCCACAGCCAGGATTTATACGAAGTCAATTCTGACGAGCTAATGAACATTTTCAATGCGGAAAAGGTTGTGGAAAAAGGACCTCGGCTCATACGCCGTGCAACGGGCTATGAAATTCTTGACCAGTTTCGAATGGGCCCGGACGTATGTTTACAAAGATAAAGTTACATTAATCATCATATTTAAATCCAAAAAATGCTTTTTTTCTTCAGTTTCTTAAATTCTTTGCTGCTAGATTATCGACGAGGGGATGGAAGTAACGCCCCTTCCCCATTGGATGGGGAAGCAGCCCATTCAGAGTTATTCGAATTTAGTGTCCAAAACCTCAGACGAACTCATTCCTGTCACTCCAAAACCCACCGTTGATTACACCGGAACGACCTTTGACATCCGAATGTACCAGCATCAAACCAAGTCCCCTGCCATGAGTTGGAATGCCAGTCTAACGACGCTCGAAGAAGAAGAATTTGAAGCGGAAGTACAACTGCATGAGACCCACAAGCTTGTTCGTAAGTCACAAAAAAAGGACGTTAAAAAAAGTAAGCAAAATTAATGGAAACACTATTTGCTGATTTCAAAAATTTTTGTTTTTTAAAAATATTTTTAAGACAATCTAATAATGGAGGATGAAGTTGAAAAAGTGTATACTGAGAACATTGCCAAAGTTACTTATCCGGATGGGACAGTTTTAGAAAAAAGACGCTTTCGCGTCATTTTATCGGAGTGTCCTACGACCTTCCTTTTTGAAATTACTGGGAAGCACGAGTTGGAAAATACTGCAGTTTTTGAAACTATCAATGCCAACAATAAGCGTTATAAAACGGTAAGTTTTTAGTTTTATTAAATTATTTAATACAAGCATTTTAATCTATGTAGTAAGCTGTAGGTATGCTATCATATCAAGCGTAAAGCCTCTGGAGTCTTAAGCCAGTTTTTAACGTGGGCTCCATAAGGCACCATGTTAATTTGACCTTATGCCATATAGTCTACACAGCGCACTATACCCTACCATTTTAACATGGTACCTTATGGAGCTCAATGATAAAGTGGTGATTGGCTCCAATAAAGGTCCATGAAGCATAACACGCCAAACACGCACCTATACTCTGTGCCCTGTGCTGTACTGCTATTTAGCCTCTATAGTGCCCTATAAGTAGTTTTAACATGGTGCCTTATGGAGCCTACGTTTTTCCAAACAGATGTGCCAGCACCATTTAGAGTCGGATGCTTACTCAAATCGTTTCGCTCAAACATTTGAAAATCGGTCACGTGACCAATGGACAGAGTACAAATCACCCGCCGCCTTTGACGTGGGCGTTCAGGCCAATTTCTATTTGATTGAGGATGAGTATGAGGCCGTCAATGAGATGGATGCCAAAAGGAAGATTAAGGAGGAAGGTAATTAAAAGAGAATTTTAATTTCGTGGCTTGTGGCTATAGACTTCCCCTGGTAGTTTTTAGAAAAAAGGCGCCTTAATTTTTTAAAAACCTTTTGTTATTTCAAATTAATAGAGGAAGCGCAGATGCGAATACTTCAAGAGAGAATGAAGTTAGAGCGGGATGCTAACGATGATTTGAAAAATTCGGACGAAGATGACTCAGACGATGAGGATAAGCTAGCAGTGTATACGTACATCGATTGGGCAAAATATGGCGGGAAGTACGAGGAGGAGGATGACGAGGATGAGCAGGCGCAGTACAAGGACATTAATGAAAAAGAATTTGAAATGTCCGATAATGAAGAGGAATTTGACACACTCGTACCCTTAGAAGGTAGTTTTTTTTAAATCTAGAGAATTTAGCAGAAAAAATTGAAAAAAAACACCAAAATTTTCAAAAAATGCGCTTTTTTTAAAGACATTTATGAGCGCCAACTAAAAAAGCAAGAAGAAGCGACCCTCACCGTTTTACCGGACATAACGAACGGAGTGATGTATTTGGATCGCCTTGTGAGCATGGAGTACAATCAGGATAATCAAGCGGACATGCGCGGCTTTCCTGTTCTCAATGCTAATCGAGATGATGACAAGAAAGATGCTAGTACGTCAACTGT
>JAQFZC010006967.1:0-11800 GCA_034695205.1 Dicyrtoma fusca | reverse complement strand
AAAAAGTGTCATTTACTAGTTTTGACCGTTTTGAAAAAGTGTCATTTACTAGTTTTGACCGTTTTGAAAAAGTGTTAATTTTATGTTTAGAATGTTTTTGAAAACGTTAGTTTCTAGTTTTGACCCTTTCGAAAAAGGAGCTATTTACTAGTTTTGACCATTTTTAAAAAGTTAATGTATAGAATTAAACACTTTTGCCATGGTTCCCCAGTTCCGAATAGGTTAAACTGACCGTAAAGACGCTGCCACCATGAACCATGGCCAATGCAAAATGCTCAAATGCCCCGAGTGCTAATGAATAATGCTAAACTACAATCCACATTAACTGATCGCACTTGACTCTCTCTCTCTCTCTGAATCATAATGCATCATCATGGCATGATCATGCTCACGGGAAACTCGTCTTTAATTTCATTCCTTGTCAAATTAATCATTGTAATAAATTCAACAATCAGACCACAGTCTCAAATGACCCACACAAATTAAAAGCTAAGTGACAGAAAATAAATTCTTTTCAAAATTAAATCCCTTTGCCGTGTACATTTGTATGGCAAATTAGAAATTACGAATTTATTATTAATGCAATCAGCTGTAAAGTAGAGGCACTTCATGGCAAGGTGCTAATACTAATATTTCATTCTACTTTGTACACAAATCACTCCAGTATTGCACTCTACTCGTTATTGTTTTGATATTTTTTTATTCAATTTACGAATTTAACTTTACGATTTAGCTTTTCCTGATTAGTAGTCTTATTGTACTTTTAAGCAGACAGGAAAATAATGAATAAATAGTAGGCTTGAGTGATAAAAGAATAAAAAAAGTAAGCAAGAAATTGCATTGTCAGATTGCCACTGACTTATGCATGTGTTATTTATTAGTTTTGACCGTTTTGAAAAGTGTTATTTACTATTTTGAGCTTTTTGAAAAAGTGTCATTTACTGGTTTTGACTGTTTTGAAAAATTGTGTTTTACTAGTTTTTACCGTTTTAAAAAAGTGTTATTTACTAGTTTTGACCGTTTTGAAAAAGTGTTATTTACTAGTTTTGGCCGTCATGGAGACACAATTCAAAGGGAAAGGAGTAAATAGAAACAATATGTTGCGTTGGAGGGCAAGAGGGATAAAATAAAAGGGATTTAGACAAACGACTAGTAATATTGACTATATAGCAACTATAGTGCTATATAGTGCTCTTATAGTGCTCTATAGGCCCAAAGTTTTTCCCTAAGACTTACGACCTCCGATTAAATAAGCCACAAGCTCAAAACAGATTTAAATGGTTTCAACGACAAACCTTTATTGTACTGATACTTTGTAATTTTTCCCCGTCCCCTGCCTCACTCTCGATCGCTGGGCCACATAAATAAATCCTCACTCACTCACTCCCAAAGTTCCAATCCTCCAATAGCAATAGCAAGCAATATATAGCACCGTTTGAGAATTTCGAAACTACATACATTAGGTAATGCTTTGGGGCCTTCCAAATGCTACAGTTTTTCAGGTTTGGAATGTGTCATTTGAAACAAGAAGAAAAATTGGTGGGATACTTATTTGAAATTCAAAAAGGTAATAATTTAGGACTTCCTTAAAAGGATACAGAGGGAAAACAGGATTTTTGGCCTTTTTCAAAAAAAATGGAATTCACCAGCGTGATGAATACATTTTGAAATGTTGTAAATTAAGACGCTGTACTGTTTTTAAAAACAAGTCAAAACCTCCTATTAACTCTTCTAAAAAGGTAAGTAAAACTATGGAACGCTACACGTTTTTAAAAAGCCCGGAAAAAAGTAGAATTAACAGTTTGAAAAGGGACAAAAAGGGAAATTACACTTTTTCAAAGATAGAAAAACGCCATATAATGCTATTCTGAAAAGGTGCAAAACATGAAATTACACTTTTTCAAACATGGCCAAACGTAATAATTCTATGCAGAAAAGGTACAAATCATGAAATGACACTTTTTCCAACATGGCAAAACGTAATAGTTCTATCCTAAAAAGGTGCAAAACGTAAAATTACACATTTTTACAAATGACAAAATCTAACATTTCTACGCAGAAAAGGTCTAAAACACATAAAATTACACTTTTTCAAAACAAGCCTAAAGTGCTACCACCAATTTAAAAACCCATTAAACATGCATGCTACTCTTTAAACATTTGATCACAAAAGGTGCAAAACGACGTGAAATTGCAGTTTTCAAAATAGGCCAAACATTACAATTTCTACAAATATGCCAAAGCAAAATGATACAACCTGACCAATGACACGTAGTTATGTACACCTAATCAAAACGCGCCATTTTTACTAAAACAGTAATATTTGAAAGATGCCTATGTATATAGCTATACTGCTCAATACAGTCCCAAAACTTTGGCATTTTTTACTACTTATGTACATTCCGTATTCAGTTCTACAGTCACAAATCAGTACACAGTACACGCTACGTGTTACAGTTATATGTACATAGTTTTCATCGTTGATCTGCCAGAAGTCAAAATTTAAGCTTATACTTTGCTTAAAACCCCAGCTTTTTTTTCTTTTCCACCTCTTTTACCCATAAGGCCAGTAAGTAAGGTAAGTAAGCAGTAAGGAAAGGTAAATGGCGCTGGTACTGCATGGTATCGGTATAGTATCGGTAGATTGGTACTGATTCCGTAGAAACTGGAATGAATGTGAATGCATTGGGCTTTTTTTACTGAATTCGACTGTGACTGTAACTGTGAGTGTGGGTGAGTGGATATTTCCAAGATTGATGCGTCGCTCAAGATATTGAGTTTTTGTAGGTTGTTGAGACGAAGAAGAAAAAAACGCGGGAGGATTTTCCTTGCCTCATTGCACTTCCATGGCTCGCTTCCTCGTTTCGTCTTTCGTCTTTCGTCTTTCGTACTTTTGTCCCAGGCGTACCTACGTTTACGTTCTGTCAATCCGACTTTGGGCCTCTCTAGCTCCAGACTTTCCTATCCTTATAGCCCAGCCACTTCTTATATTCCCACAATAATAATGCAAGGCTCAAGAAAAAACATTCCACATGTATTATTTCATCTCCAAATCCAAGATAACCGACCGACCACAGATACCCTCCATACTCCATAGCAAAGCCCGCATTCTATATTCTATTCAAGCAGCCACTGCCTCTGCCTTGCCAAACTGCCAATGCCTTTCCCTTCAAGGAGCTATCGGTCTTTCTTTGACTGTGTGTGTGTGTGTCTACAGTTTCCATAACCATAACCAAAACCAGCACCAGAACCAGCACCGGTAGCCACCAGTCACCAGACGCATTCTCTCTGTAAGGCTTATCCACAAAATCTCAATCTATATATGGAAGGAATTGGAAGCTTAAATACTAAAGAAACAGAAGCTATACCTATAGGTATATAGACCGATACGCGATGCGATGTACGCGCGTTTAGCCAACAGACTTTATTTTTACATTAGATGCGTATCATTCACGAAGAGGCACTGTGACGGAAGCCACAAATATCAACTTTTTGCCCTTTTTTGGGATGTAAATTCCAGGTTAGCTTCTTTTTAAAAGGAAACGTGGTTTTAGGAAGTGTTTTTGAAAGAGGGTAAATATTTGTATTTGGTACTTTTTGAAAAGTGTAAATATTCGTTTTTGGTACTTTTTGAAAAGTGTAAATATGTGTTTTGCGTACTTTTAAAAAAGTGTAAATGTGTGTTTGGCGTACTTTTTGAAAAGTGTAAATATGTGTTTTGCTTACTTTTTGAAAAAGTGTAAATATGTGTTTTGCGTACTTTTTGAAAAAGTGTAAATATTTGTTTTTACTACTTTTTGAAAAGTGTAACTACCAGTTTTACTACTTGAAAAGTGTAAACGTCAGAGTTACTGCTATTGAAAAAATGCCCATATTAGCTTTACTACTTTAAAATAGTGCAAATATCAGTTTTGCATGTTTTTGAAAAAAACCAAACTATGCACTTTCACACTTTTTAAAAAAAGTATATAAAGCAGTTGATCAGTAAAAGTGGTATTTGGGACATTCTGCAAACACTGTTAAAATTTTGATTGTAAAAATGCTAAGCCTACCGTATATTCTCGAATAGAGCTCCTGGGGTTCTATTCCAAATTCCTGCATTGCATTCCGCATAACACAATGCTGTGTTATGGCAGAACCATAGAGGGGGGTCTTAGGGGTGGGGCTCTATTCGAGACTGGGGCTCTATTCGAGAATATACGGTATATATATATTTTGGACAATGCGCCTCAATGCTTCTTCACCCACGATGTGTATCACTGCACTAGTCTCCCTTTCTTTGCCCCTGCTTATGCTTCCTTTAAGGAAGTTGAAGTCGTAAAGATTTCATTTTATAAACCTCAAGAGGAAGGAAAGTAACCAAATCTTTAGCAAATTTATCACTTTTCAACGTTCACTGGAAAATACTCATAGACCTGTGAGTATCCTCGTAGATCACAACATCATTCTTTCATCAACAGACGCAGAGCAGTCTTACAACCATCCCATAAGGCTCAAGCCAAAATCTAGTGGAACGAATACGAAGGAAATCTAGCAAACGCTATTAGGCTGGAACTAAGGTAAGCAGCAGGATTTTAAATTCTACAAGTATAGCCGATATTGACATCGCCCTCGCAAAAAAAAAATCAGATAAATCAGCAGGGATGCTGCATTGGTCTGTTTTTTATATTTATATGCCCAGACAAACAAGAATAACTCCCGTTTATTTTTTAAATTTAACCTGCTCACCCCTCGCAGAGGATTCCTCAAGATTTTTCGATAGAATACATAGAAGACCCAACTTTAATTTACTTTACATATTTTACAGTTGGACTTTTAAAACAGTCAAAACTACTTTTGTACATACCTGATTAAGTGTGTCCGCCATTTTTGAAGGGAAAGTACATGAAAAAAAAGAAAAACATTTTGATAATTAGTAAACATACAAAATTCCGAATACATTAAATAAGATTCAAATTGCACTAAAATTATAGCATCATTTCTTATTACATAATCTTATTGCATTACTAAATTGTTGTGTTGCAATTTTTAGGCGTCATTGTAGTTTTTAGGATTTTTTTCAGTTATTTTAAGTTTTTGTCATTGCGTGTTGTTCGGTCACATCGAATCCTGTACGGAACTGAAATTTTGTGACGCCACCTTAAGAAGGCAGCAGGCAACCACTTTTTGTTTTTGTTTTTACTTTTATTTAATTTAGGGAGGCATTGGTTAACGAGCTTTTCGGAACTAACAATAAGGGACCATGGAAGTAATGCTTTAGAAAAGTGTCTATTCTTCAAAGTAGGTAGGTTTTTCAAAAAGGTGCAAAACTAGAAATCAACATTTTGAAAAGCATTGAAAAGTAGTAAATAACACTTTCAGAAGGCAATATAAGAAGAAATTAACATTTTCAAAAAGGTTCGTTACTCGAAATCAATACTTTCTAAAAGATCAAAACATGAAATCAACAATTTCAAAAGCATTTAAAACTAGTAAATGACACCTTCAAAAAAGGTAAAAATTAGAAGTCAACATTTTCAAAAGGATTCAAAACTAGTAAATAACAGTTTCAAAAAGATCAAATCTAGATATTAACGTTTTCAAAAAGTTCATAACTAGAAATCAACAATTTCAAAAGCATTCAAAACTAGCAAACAACACTTTCAAAAAGGGCAAAACTAGAAATCAACATTTTCAAAAGCATTCAAAACTAGCAAACAACACTTTCAAAAGGGGCAAAACCAGTAAATACCACTTTCAAAAAGATCAATACTAGAAATAACTGCATTCAAAAAGATGCAAAATGTTACATAGTACTGTTTCGAAAAGGTTAAATGCCAGCAGTTTCACAGTTGAGTGTACGTATGTACATAGAACACACTGTAGAAGCAAGTGTGTTGGATTTAGATTTGGATTCCATGTGTTTGGGAGGGTGTCTGCGGATGAATTGGATGTGAATTGGGATTTAGTATGAGCCAAGTGTATAAGTAGGTATGTATTTTTCCTATAGCAGCATACTACATGCATTGTGAATGCTGTGCCCTGCTACCTGCTTGCAAGTGAGGAGATCGAGAGTCGCGGAAACTGATTCCGTTTAAAGAGACTATATTAGAGTTTAAATGTTGTGGAGGGGACGGAGTCGAGGGGGGAAAAGAAGAAAAATCGTCTGTAATGAAAAGAATAGACGAAGGAAGAGCTCCTCGATTTATTCACAAATCCACACCGTGGTTCTCTTCCTTGTAACTTCCATCCAACGATCCAACCGACAGACAGACACAAGTCTTTGCCTTCCCTGCACCGTCTTTTGATTCCACTTTTTTTTAAACCGCGTAGCTTCGGAGGAAGCCAGGCAATGCATTGTAGTACAGTGGCGGCAATTCTGAGTTTGAAAAACTGCTTTTAAAACCAGCCGTTTTGAAAAGTGGATTTTTGTAGAATTTCATAATTTTAAAAAACCACATTTTTAAAAAGTGTACCTGCCTAGTAATGAAAAAGAAACTTTTGGAAAGAGTGTCGTCTCAACTTTGAAAAAGCATCTTTAAAATCCCTCGATCCGAAACTAAAATGTGTTGCTTTTTCAACAAAAAAATGATTAATTTAATTTTAATTTTAAAAATTCGTTTTCAAAATCTACGGTTTTGAAAAATAGGGCTTCAAAGAATTTGTCGATTTTGAAAAAGTACTTTTAAAACAGGTAGTTTTAGAACGAGGATCTTTTAAGGATCACCCAATTTTGAAAAAGTATTTTCAAAATGCTTCGATTTGAAACCAAAATGTGTTTCTTTTTTTAAAAAAAATGATTAATTTTAAAAATTCGCTTCCAAAATCTCCCGTTTTGAAAAATAGGGCTTCAAAGAATTTGTCCATTTTGAAAAAGTACTTTTAAAATGTGTTGTTCTAGAACGAGCCTTTCTTAAAAAATCTACTAATTTTAAAATGCCATTTTTAAAATCAACGGTTTTGAAACGTTCTTTTGCTATACCTAATTTGGACAATTTAAAAAAATGTTTTCAAAATTGTACATTTCAAAAGTACATTCTAAAAATGCACCTTTTACCAATAAGTTATTGCCATCAATCTTTTATTTTCTAAATATTCAGATCAAAATTTCAGAAAGTTTGGTACAGAAAGACAGCTGTCTGCTTCCTTCGCCTACAACTGGGCACGGTTCTAGCTACGCCCCTGACGGAAGGAAGGGAACGGTGGACAGAGACTGAAGACCGAAAGACAATGTATAGTTTTACTTTTATCCTCATTTGATCCTCATCATTATTGCTTCCAAGCATCACTCCTTCCGCGCCTTCCTCTCTCTCTCCTTAATCTTCCTTTTCCCTCCCTCACACACACTCACACAACTCAATGAAAATCTATGGCAGGGCATCATGATCACAGCATCTCCGCAACTCTCTCTCTCTCTCTCACTCTCAACTTCCTCAACAAAACTCAACAAAATATATTCCATCTTCTGTCGGATATCTCCGCCGTTTATCTGTGAAACTACCGAGAATCAGAAGAACTTTGACTGGGAATATAGAACCTACACACACACACACCCATCTGTAAGATTCCCCCATTTTTTTTCTATCAAGATTTCAAGAGACTCACACACACCAGGCATTTCTCAAGAAATTCATTACAAAAAAGGAAAATTGATGTTTTAAGACGTTAACATTCACACAACTCAAGACTAAGACACAACATTGCACTCCTGGCAATGAAAAAAAACGTCCCTGAATCCCCAAAATCCTGAAATAGAAACGATGGCTTGCGGAGATACGACGCTAAAAATACAGCACCTACTTTACCATGGCCTTTAATTTTGGATTGAAATGAGGTAGCAGGGAAGGCGAGAGCATCTCTGAAGCAAGAAAAGAAAAAAAAAGTGTTTAACATTTAATAAGATTTACTTGACTCGTACTAAACAAGGGGGGAAAAGAATGAATTTTCAACTCTAGCTTTGTCACATTTTTGACAGGGATTTCCAATCTTGAGCACCTACAGATGAGAGACACAGTCAACAGAACAACGGTACAACAGTAGCACGCATACAGAAGATCACCTGTCAGCCAAGCCTGCCTTTCTCTTTACAAATACGGAGCAGAAAGAACACTACTGTGTAGGTACCTATACCTACGTTTGCTCAGAAGATGTGATTCTGATCCTATCACCAAGACTAAGAGTAAGCGTAAGTCTTTCCAAGGTGTTTTTGCCCTTGTCTTTCTGAGGTGATTGCAATAGGCCTGTGTACAGAGAGGGGCGTTACAATTGTGACTTTGTACTAAAAATGTGTAAAAACTGTGCTGTGGATTTTTTATAAAAAGTGAAATCTGTGTTTGCACTTTTGGGATATTTGGTATTTGCATCTTTTCAAAATGTTATAATCGTTGACGGGACCTTTCGAAATAGGCGTATGCGTTATTTTGCACCTTTTCAAAATGTTAAAAATCATATTTTTTGCTTATTTGAACTTTTAAAAAAGTTGTATTGATTCTTGTGGCAGTTTTTCGAAATGTTAAAAACCTGATTTGAACTTTTGGAAAAGTTGTATTTAGTCGATTTGCACTTTTTCAAAATGCTAAAAACCTGATTTGAACTATTGAAAAAGTTGTATTTAGTCGATTTGCACTTTTTCAAAATGTTAAAAACCTAATTTGAACTTTTGAGAAAGTTATGTTTAATTATTCTTGTGACACCTTTTCAAAATGTTACAAACCTCATTTGCGCTTTTAAAGAGCTCTGATTCACACTTATTACACCTTTTCGAAATGTTAAAAATCATGTTTACACTTTTGAAAAAGTTGTATTTTTTCTTCTGGCACCTTTTCAAAATGTTAAAAACATGATTTGCACTTTTAAAAAGTTGTATTATATTCTTGTGACACCTTTTCGAAATGTTACAAACCTCATTTGCGCTTTTAAAGAGCTCTAATTTACACTTATTACATCTTTTCAAAATGTTAAAAACCTGATTTTCACTATTGAAAAAGTTTATTCTTTTGGCCCCTTTTCAAAATGTTAAAAACCCGATTTATATATTAAAAATCCCCAATTTATCTTGTTACACCTTTTCAAAAAGTTCGAATTCAAAGTTTCCTTCTTTCAAAAGAGTTTCTTTCAAAACTCCCCAAGCTATTTGAAGTCATAGTTGGAAAGCTCCTACACCTGCACCTACAGTTTTTCCTATGCATATGTATAGTAAACATCTACCTACACCGAAGGGTACATCTCAGACACGCACTGCAACGGGAGCGATAGATAAGCTCATCCTATCAGTGGTGTCTGTGAGTTCTGGAGAAACGGAAGAGAAAACAAAATTAAATCCGGTACAAAAAGCTTTTTCCGTCCTCCTCTTGTTTTATTACTGTGACGAGACTGGGACTCGAATTTGTATCTATTTTCTCTTTTCTCTCTCGTCTCCCATTATTTGCATTCATTCTCTCCGTCGCTCTCCATCCTCCTATCGCACTCGTCATCATCCTGTGCCGCACCGTGTCAGTCCGCCACCCAGACGAGCATCTCCCTGCACGTACATATGCCCGGGCATTACTAAACATGACTTTTATAGTCTGTCAAACATACACGTAAACAAATCTGACGGCGCTAAGCTCGACCTTTGTATGAGTGAGGCAGAGAGAGAGAGAGAGAAATGTTGTGCTTGTAATCTAATACCAACACCTCACATGGCTTTACTACCCAAAGGGAAAAGAATAGTAGGCACAATGTCAGTAAGTCAGAACCACTGTCAGTATCAGCTTAGGGATCGTTCACAAATAATGTGATTAATTTTTTCAGAAATGGTAAAATTTGAAAATATCTGCGTGGCTCAGTGTCAGGTGTGTTACCATTTACACCTGGAAACGTTTTTTTTAGAAACGTTAGTTGTAGACGTTAGTTGGAGACGTTTTTCCCATTTTAAAAAAACTGAGAGAAGCTGATTTTAAAGTTTATTTTGAAGTTTTTAAAAAAGTTGAATTTTTTTTAGTTTTGCTACTTTTGAAACATTAGTAGTACATTTTGTGTATTTTGAAAAAGTGTGATTTCCTGTTTTGCACCTTTTAGAAACGTTGATTTTAAAATTAAAAATTTTGACACGTTATTAAAAAAGTGGAAAAACACGTTTTACTACTTTTTAAACATTAGTAGCACACTTTGCCTATTTTGAAAAAGTGTGATTTCCTGTTTTGCACCTTTTAGAAAGGTTCATTTCAAAACTATATTTTTTACATGTTTTTTTTACAAAAGTGGAATAACACAGTTTACTACTTTTTCTAAACGTTCGTATCAGGTTTTGCCTATTTTGAAAAGGCTTAATATCCTGTTTTGCACCTTTTAGGAATGTTGAGTTCAAAATTTAAATTTCTGACGATTATGAAAAAGTGGGATATTATAACGTTTTGCCCATTTAAAAAAGTATAAATACCGTGTTTTGCGCCTTTAATAAATAGTGATTTCAAATCTTTAAAGTTTTCGAAAGAGCGAAATACCACTTTTACAACTTTTTAAAGCGCTTGTATCCCGTTTTGCCTGTTTTAAAGAAGTTTAACAGTATTTTGCGTATTTTTGAAACGTTGATTTTAAAATTAAAATTTTTGAACGTTATTGAAAAAGTGGAGTTTAAGTTTTTACTCTTTTTTTCAAACGCTATTATTATCTTTTGCATTGTTTATACGTTATACATTTTGCCGCGTTTCCAAACACTTTCTAGGTAAATTCACTGTTTGACCCCAAATAGTATTCCGTCATAGCTGACAGGCCCCTCATCGTCGTAGTAGTAGTAGGCAGTTAGCTTTTTAAATAATGTACAACAACTTTTTTACTAGTGAGCCCAGAGATAGACGGATAGTGCACAGACAGGGTGCAAAGTACAATGCAGTCTCTACTTAACACTTTTGAGTGCCCTTCCTCTACATTCTGCATAGTAGGCTTCATTATGCATGTACGTCCCAATCCCAATACCAAAACATGCAGTTGCCCATGGAAACGAAAACTGAGCATTAGATACGTAGATACAGATAACTTACCTACCTCGTTGCTGCAGCTTCTACCATGCATTGTTATTGTTTTAAAGAGCTTCACACACACACACACACACACACACACACACACACACACACACACACACACAGAATACACTACCAACCGCCTCTGAACCTGAACTCTGAACAGACTGTAAGACACACTGAATAATTTGAGAAAGGAACAGAAAAATGTAGAATCTTATCAACATAAACAAGTCGCTGGGACGAAAAGGGAAGATGAACGGCGGTCTACTTGCTATAGGTATAGCTGTCTATATACCTATATAGTATATAGGTACTTGCCTATTTGTTTTCATACGGAAAAAAATAGATGAAAGGGAAATGCCGCATAAATCAGTGGAAGGCCTGATATCAGTACTCCATATTTGAATTTACAAGAAAATAATAAATACTAAAGCGAACGACTAGACGAAGACGGCTTAGGATAAGGATAAAGGATAAGGATAAGGATGTTTATGCAAAAATTTCTGTACAGGGCAAAAAAAGAAAAATGGGAAAGCCTATAGCTATACATATATCGTCTGTGTAAATGCAATTTGTCCCAAGTCCAGTGTATGCTTAGTTCCAATGTGTCCTAAGTCCAGTCTCAGCTTAATTGCAATATGTCCCAAGTCCTTATAATGGGAAATATCATTATGTGACAAAACTAGTAAATAACACATTTAAAAACGGTCAAAACTAGTAAATGACACTTTTTCAAAACGCTCAAAACTAGTAAATGACACCTTTTCAAAACGGTCAAAACTAGTAAATGACACTTTTTCAAAACGGTCAAAACTAGT
>JAQFZC010006966.1:0-11800 GCA_034695205.1 Dicyrtoma fusca | reverse complement strand
TGATGGGAATGCCTTTTACTTTTTTGTTGGTTTTCAACATTTTATTTTAAGCGACCACAATTGCAAGGAAACCACAATTGCAAGCCTTTACCCTATTATTTAAGTTAAATAAAACCGTTTTTTAGACGGCTCATTTAAAAGGCTCTTAACCTATTCGGAATGGAGAAACCACATGGAAAGAAGGTTTTACAAAAGTGATTTCTCCCTTAGTTCACTTTTTTAAACGGCCAAAACTAGGAATAAACAAATTCAAACACACTCAAAACTATAAACTGCAATTTTCAAATCGTCAAAACTACGATTAAACGTGCAAAACGTGCAAAATTATAGTACCTGTACATACTTTCAAATGGGTCCAAACTTACAATCAAAATTTTAAAAAACATGCAAAACTAGCAACTAACACTTTTAAATGGGCATAACTTGAAATCAACATTTTCAAAAGTTCTCAAATATGTATGTATAGCAACTAGAACTTTCAAATGAGTCAAGACTAGAAATTGACATTTTCAAAAACACTCAAACCTAGCAATTAATACTTTCAAATGAGTCAAAACTAAAAACCAATATTTTCAAAAACACTCAAACCTAGCATTAGTGCTCTCAAATGAGTAAAATCTGGAAATCATCATTTTTAAAAGCATGCAAAACTACTAATGAGCATTTTCAAATGGATTAAAACTGGAAGTTAAGGTTTTGAAAATGACCAAAACATGACTGACGAAGTTCTCATTTTCAAAAGGACGTAAAGCTGTGTAGCACATTGCTGGTTTGAAAAGCTATATAGCCCAACACTTTAAAGATATAAATTTATAGATATATATATATCTATATATCGAATGCAAATTAGCTAGCTATAGGTATATCCACCATCCAGACAAATTAGCGCTTCGTCAAAAAAGGGCCAGTCAACAATCGATTTGGGCAATCAGCCTAAATCTCCAAGACAGAATTACGACACAATTACGAATCTTGCGTAATGGTCAAATACCATCCTACCTAAATTACGTGGGTATACGTGACCCTATACGTGCGTATACAGCTTAAGCGCTTATAGGCAAATATCCGTTGCGTTTCCGGTTCGCAGATTACTCCCATATGACGACAGCATTGACCTTGCCGTGAACGGTTTCACTTATATGTAAGCAATCATATACCTACACTATGTACATACACCTACTATCTGTCAAAGCTTGCAAAAATTGATCTTACAAGTGTTACGCTGTAGTCTGTAGCCATAGTAATTTAAATTAAAATTGTTATCCAAATCAAAGTTTAAATCGAACAGGAATTATTATTATGAAACAGTACCAATAATTAATGCTACCAAAAATTATATAGATTTTAGTCCTTTGAGGGACACTGTAAGGATTATGCAAAAAAAATTAAATTAAATTAAACATCCGGTTGCTCTTGTTGTTATAATTGTGGGTTTGATGGGCTGGAACGGAAAGGAACAAGAGTGCGACTAATTGGCAATGGTATGGCTTGCAGGGAGGGCTTTTAGCATCGAAAATGGAAATTAAAGCAAAGTTGCAAATTGAAGAGGCAAAGTGAGGCAAAGTGTACAATTCAACCAAAGCTATAACATTGGATAAACTTAAGCCTTCAACGCAATTTTTTCGTATAAGTTTGGATCTCAAAATTCTAAGCCATGCATTAGGGTCTGAATTTATTTTCGTGTAGAAGCAACGAGTAAAAACAAATCAATAAATGTAATTTTAACAACCTTAGAAAAATACCCTCTAGGATTTTTAAGCGATTCAAAACTGTACTGCGTCTAGTTTTACATCTTTTTCAAGGTGCACATTTCTTGTTTTGACCTACTTGAAAGTGTAAGTTTCTTGTTTTTACCTTTCTAAACGTGTTACTTTCTTGTTTTACATCATTTTGAAAGAGTTAACGTTTTGTTTTTGACCTTTTTGAAAGTGTTACTTTCTGGGATTTTGACCTTTTGAAAGTGCTAATTTCTTGTTTTAACCTTTTTAAAAGTTTTAATTTCTTGTTTTAACCTTTTTGAAAAGGTTATTTTCTGTGGTTTTGCCCTTATTGAAAGTGCTAATTTCTTGTTTTAACCTTTTTGAAAAGGTTACTTTCAGTGGTTTTGACCTTTTTGAAAGCGAAACTTTCTTGTTTTACATCTTTTTTAAATTGTTAATATCTTGTTTGACATCTTTTTCAATATGCTAATATCTTGGTTTGAACTTTTTGAAAGTGCTAATTTCTTGCTTTGCCATTTCTGAAAGTGTTACTTTCTTGTTATGACCTATTTGAAGGTACTAATTTCTTGTTTAAACCCTTTTGAAAGTGCTACTTACATGTCTTGACCCCTTTACAAGTGTTACTGTCTTGTTTTACATCTTTTTAAAAATGTTAATATTTTTGACCATTTTAAAAGCCCTAGTTGCTAGTTTTGAATGTTTTTGAAAATGTGATTTCTAGTTTTGAGCGTTTCAAAATAGTTAGTTTCTAGAAGAAGCGCTTTTTCACTCTTTAAAAGCATTCTTTCCATAGTTTCCCAGCCCAATAGTATAGGTTAGAAAACATAAAACCTTCCCGAAAAACGACATTTTGCTTCTTAGGCCGTCTTACACCCCAATAGCTGGCATATTTACGCATGTACAACTGTGCACACTGCAATCCATTTGCTCACTCAAAATAAGCAAACCGCAAATGTGCGTGTGTGTACATACTTTTTTATAATTGCAGGAAGTCTTATCAGATTTTAGTGGAGAATCTCAAACGTAATAATTAAGACAATTATATACAATTATAAATACTAGCAATTATACAAATATAATTATAGAGCAGGAGGCTCCTTTGAATAACTTCCAGCATAATAAATATATGTATCCATAATAATTATAATTCAACTCACTGCTCGCTTAAGCTGCAATAAATAGATTGCATACAGGAATCTAATCGTAAGTACTAATAAAAGAGTGTAAGTAGTGCCGACAGTCATTTAGCAGGCATTACACTGTGAGTCTGATTATGATTATGATTGGGAGTGAGTGAGTGAGTTGGCCAAGTAATAATAATTGTTTGAAGGATCATTGAATTGAAATCACAAAACACTTATTAGTTGTAGCGGCTCTACGTTTACTTGCAAGTACAATGGAAATCAAATGTGAACTTCCTATGTAATTTTTTTTTGTAGCGATCGTCCATGTAAAAGTGACTGTCTACATAAAATAAAACTAAACTACCTATGATCCATGACTCTGATACAGAATTACCATTAAAAGGACCGTTAGAATTACGACAACGATTACCACAATTATTATTATTGCTAGGCAACGCAAGCAAGTACGTGACATACTTGGTAGGACCTATGCTATGTAGGTAGCTAATTGTTGATGCATAATTGAGGAGGTACACTTGTATGTAGTTGTGTACGTAACAAGTTTAAGCTACTGTTCTGCTTGGGTTACATATTAGGCTCCCTTTGGCTCAGTGGAGTGCAGAGGGCTTCTACTATATTATGTAACTTTGGAGATTCTAATTTTCTTTTTTAGAAAATTGGTTCGGTATTTTATGACTGACTATAAGACTATAAGGGTGACTTTCACGTTCAATTTCTATTTATTCTACATTTTTTTTAACTTATTGGGAACTGGAAACTCATAGAAAAAATGCCTTATGTGAAAGCTTTTTTTTGTTGCAAATCGAGGTTTTCAAAACGGTCAATACTAGAAATCAGCATTTTTGAAAACATTAAATACTAGTAATTAGCATTTTAAAAAGGTGGACAATAGAAATTGGCTTTTTCAAAAGGTCAGAAACTTGAAATGAACGGTTTTAAAAAGGTTACACACTAGAAATGTACACCTTATAAAAGTTCACAAACTAAAAATTAATGTTTTCAATAAGGTCAAAAACTAGGAATTAACGTTTTTGAAAGGGTCAGAAACTAGAAATGAACGTTTATAAAAGGTTAGAAATTAAAAATTAACGTTCTCAAAGTGGTAAAAACCTAGAAATTAACACCTTCAAAAGGTCAAAACCAGAAACTAACATTTTCGAACAGTTCAAAACTAGAAATTAACACCTTCAAAAAGGTCAGATACTAGAGACTAACGTTTTCAAAAAGGTCAAAAACAAGAAATTAACGTTTTCAAAAAGTTCAAAAACTATAGAAATTAGCGTTTTTAAAAAGGTCAGAAACCAGAAATGAGCTCCTTCAAAACGGTAAGAACTGGAAATTAGCAATTTTATAAAAATCCAAACCGGAAAATATCATTTCCAAACAAATTAAATCCAGAAATTAACCCTTTCAAAAACATGTAAAGTCAAATATACCCCCTTTCAAAAAGGTTAACGGATTTCCCTGTCATTCTCCAATGTTTATGCATCACTCTAATTGTACTGTTGACTACGACAATTTTGAATCTCCACTTTTTTGAATTACATAGCTGCTCAGTTCTGAATTCCTTAAATTAATTGTTTACTATAAGTAACACAAATCATCAAAATCCAACTAAAAGAAGCCCCAAGTCATCCTTTCAACAAGTACACACGTACTTTGCCTTACTCTGTCTAACCATCACATCTGAACGTTCCCAAACGGAAAAATTCCTCAAAGGCGGCATCGCAACCACTGCACTTCACTGCACTGCACACATTTGCCTTATTCTCACTCTCTGTTCAGAGTAAATGGGAAATGTTTTGGAGATGTGGGCAGAGAGTGTAGCATTGGAAGTGAACTTGATGGCTGCATAGCATCTTGTGCTCTGTACTTTAATTCAAGATCTCAAACCAGTAATGGCAGGAGTAGTAGTTCAGTAGTTTAATGTAGTAGTAATTGAACTACTTACATGGCATATAGCATAGGAAAATACAAAATAAAAAAAAATATGTACATATAGCCGTAGGTCCCTTGTATTGGGATCATTTTCGTTGTAATTCTAACTGTAATTATTACCAATAACAAGCAGAACCAGAACCAACTCTCACATTTGATTCTGGTTCCTTTTTTTTTTCTACAAATTTTTTTTTCTTCTTTACTTCCTTCCTTCCGTCGGCTCATCTGATCTTTAACTTGACTCTTCGACTCTGCGATGCACTTGGGGATATTTAATGGGCAAAAAAGTCGTGATGAACAAATTGTATGGTCGTTTTCTAACAGTAAGTACTCTCTATGGCTACTTTAGCAACACAATGGCGAGTGTTATTTAGCACCATTGACTCCACCATTCAATTATTACAATACAGTTCATATCACAAGGCGAGGGTAGAAATTTATTTGGTATGTACGGCACTTGTGCGGAAGTGTGTGTTAAATGAGAGGAAAAGAAAACATTGTTGATGGAAGGAAGAAAAAAAAACAAGATTTTTCAATTCTCTTTTCTTGCAAAGAGAAACTATAGCAGCATTTCTTCTGTGAGTGACTTTTATTGTAGTATTGTAATTATTATGATTGTTGCATTGTAAGTACATACATAGCTTTAGCATTGTTGCGTGCATAAAACGTATAATTTTTGCGTAGGAACACGGCACGACCCGACCACATGTAGTGGGCCCAACCTATACCTACAAATGTAAAGCTTAAACATTATTTGAATTATATTTATATTTATTATATTTGTGCTAATTAAAGGGAAAATCCTGTCCATTTGGAATAAATGATGATCGAGGGCTTTACTTTTGCTTCCTTTATTCATATTTCATAATTTCATATTCATCCGGTAATAATTATTAGGGGCTTGACGAGTTTGGATTTTTGATTCGTTTCACAGAAATTCCGTTAATTTTTCTTCTTGGGCTAGATTTTCGCTTATGCTTATACGGTAATATACTTAGTTTTGAATGCTTTTGAAAATGGTAATTTGCAGTTTCGAATGTTTTTGAAAATGGTAATTTGTAGTTTTGACTGTTTTGAAAGCGGTATTTTCTAGATTTTTGACCTTTTGAAAGAGTTATTTACTAGTTTTGACCTTTTTAAACAGTGTTATTTACTAGTTTTGACTGTTTTGAAAAGGTGTTATTTACTAATTTTGACTGTTTTGAAAAGATGCTATTTACTAGTTTTGACCGTTTTGAAAAGATGCTATTTACTAGTTTTGACTGTTTTGAAAAAAGTGTTATTTACCAGTTTTGACCGGTTTGAAAAAGTGTTATTTACTAGTTTTGACCGTTTTGAAAAAGTATTAATTCCTAGTTTCGGCGGTTTTGAAAAAGTTAATTTATAGAATTAAACACTTTTGTAAAGCGATCTTTGTATGGTTCTTAGCAGTTCCCAATAGGTTTACCTATTAACACTTTTGTTCCTTAAAATAATAAAAATTGTACTCAAAAACATCAACTTTTTCCCGAATAAAAACCCGAAGATTTGTGGTCTAGAAACTACTAGAAAGTCTATACGTATTTCAATTGCGACTTATACCCGTCAATAACTATTAATTAAATTAGGTCTAATCGTCATAATGTTTTACCCTTTTACCAAATGAAAGTGATTCTGATTATGTATTACTAATAGGCCTTACTATCCCATCATCGTAGAAATCGTAGCTTCTTGACCATCTTGACGTCCCAAGTGTCACGTGGAACGTGCAATGGGATTCTAATTGACCTGATGAGTGCGCCATAAACCATAAAAGTGGTTGGAACAAAATGTACAATTTGGATTAAAAATTACTTTATTGCTCATGAATTTTTTTTTTACATGATGCACTCTCACTTTTCCTTTTTTCCACCTTTTTTTATGATTTTGTGTTTCCTTTCTTTAAGTTCCTTCAAATGCACAATCTGAAAAACTCTCACTCACTCCTCATATTTCTTTTATGGCAGGCAGTTTACTCATCGGCATCCTAATTATTATACTCTTGCATGCTCAATGGATGGCGAAGGGAGTTCTACGAAGCTACATTTGTAAAATGTGTACAAAAGCATATTATTTTAACCTATTCGCAACAGGGAAACCATGGAAAGAAGGCTTTCCAAAAGTGCTTTTTCTAGAAATTAGCTTTTTCAAGACTGTGAGAACTAGAAATGAACATTTTAAAAAGCATTAAACCCCAGTAACGAACACTTTCAAAAAGGTCAAAACAAGAAATTAAAACTTTCAGAAAGATGTAAAACAAGAAAGTACAACTTTCAAAATGGTCAAAACAAGAAATTAGAACTTTCAGAAAGATGTAAAACTGGATACAAAACAGTTTCGAAAAGGTTAATGTATGTATATGGTGTCCACCGTATAGGCTCTGGCTATAGTGTAATAAAATGCAATTATAAACTTTAACTTGGACATTTGCACCCAACGTCAATTTTAATTGACAAATGGCTCTTGTGGACGCTAAAAAGGTAAAGAGTATTTTTTTTATTATATAACTATTCAAGTATAGCGGGATCGGCTCAACGCTAATTTTAAATTCTGAATCCTACGCCATCATTACAAAATAATAATGCTATAGGCCTATAGTTCTTAGAATAGCTAATTATGAAAATAAAAAAAACAACTTGCAAATAATACACTATATGCATAAATTATATACAAATTTTTTACCTATAGCAACAATTTCCCATATAAGGCTATAGAGTGGCTATATATATGTATGTGGGTATATATGATCTCTCGAGTTCCTTCCTCTGTCCTACCTTGATCAGTAAATGGATGTTGTTTTGTCTTGTTGTTGGTTCCGTGGTAATTGAGCAAACGTTTTAGGCATAAGAGCCCCTTTACATTTCATGGAAAAAGGTCAAAAGCTGACGTACATACATACCTTCCTCTCTACCACTAAAGTCAATGATTGTTGATGCCAATCTGTCGATTGCATTAGTAATTGAATGCTCCTCGTATGTATCCCTACTATATAGTCATTACTTTCCTTCTAATCAAATCAAAAGCGTCTTAAAATATTCCACCTTCTTTTCAGCAGGATATTTATATTTCTTAAGCGACCAAAGTCAAAGGCATATAGACACAAGAGTAAGAGAGGAAAGAAGTAGAAAAAAAATTAGAAGGTACAATAATACTACTTGTGTATATTTATGTAGCTGGATCCTTGCCTTGTTTTGTATACCAGTGCTTATGTAATTTGATGAAATAAAATGTAATTAATTAAAATAAAACGGTTTTCCTTTACAGAGTGCAGGCTGGGTTGATTTATAGTTTTTTTTTATATTTATTTATTAGTTTGTTTAGTGGCTGGTTCTTGGGTTGCGGACGGAGACCTGAGAACGACAAGTTCATTGTCGTTAAGATGATTGATAAAGGTTATAGTAGGGAACTACTATATAGCACATTTATGGGGTTGGGTTTTGATCGAGTGACGGGGTGTATTCTGTATATATACAATAGACTAGGGACTGGGACTGTATTGATTCTCTTTTTGTATTTTTGATTTGATTAATTGTGTGGGAGATCGACCAAAGTTATGTATATCAAAGGCTTGAGTTATGTCACCAAATATAATTGCGTTATAACTTGAATTTCTAAAACCAACTGTTTCTTTCCAGGAGCACTTTTAGAAGCACTAGTGTTTTAAAATGCGGGTTAAAAATTGCTTATATACGTTTCTTTAGAAACGCTGTTGTTGGAAAACAACGAGTTCAAAAGCTATTTCTGAAGGCAGCTAGTCTAGTCTAATCGAGACCTGCCTAGTCTAGTCTAGTCTAATCGAGACCTGCCTAGTCTAGTCTAGTATAATCGAGACCTGCCTAGTCTAGTCTAGTCTAGACTGCAAATCAGCTATTCCTTAACCTTTTCGAAACGGTAATACACTTAGTTTTGGATGTTTTTGAAAACGGTAATTTATAGTTTTTTGACCGTTTTGAAAAAGTTTTATTTACTAGATTTGACCTTTTTGAAAAAGTGTTATTAACTAGATTTGACCTTTTTGAAAAAGTTTTATTTACTAGTTTTGACTGATTTCAAAAAGTGTTATTTAGTAGTTTCGACCATTTTGAAAAAGTGTTATTTACTAGTTTTGACCTTTTTGAAAAGGTTAATTTATAGAATTAAACACTTGTCTAAAGCATTTTTTCCATGGTTCACCCAGTTCCTAATAGGTTAACATGGGAAAAATCGTGGCTAATCTAGACTAGTCATTTGTTCTGTTTAAAGTTTACAAACATTAGTTTAAAGTTTGGCTGAAATTGGCGGGTAATACGTAAATTTTGGAAGCTCTAGTAATTTCTAATCGAATGCACCACAAGAGAATACGCTTCTTTGGGACCTTCTTGGTTTTGTACTGTATTGATGTTGTACTGCAAGAATAAATAAAACTACCCCAGACAAGGACTCGGGTATAAAAATTCGGTGGTCACTTTGAAGGATGCGTAAAGAGTAAAGATACATAGGAAGATTGAAGAAGGTCGTTTGTAATTATTGTCAGAGATTTTGGAAGAAAATATAGATAATGATCCGCATAATTTCAGATCATCATTTCCACAGATACGTGTACAATATTTTCCAATAAATAAAGATGCACTCATCCGCGTTATCAAAAGCTTGAGTTATATCACCAAAGATATGGATCAAAACCTCCTTTTTCAAGTTTAGCTCTACAAGGGATTCTGACAATGAGATGAGCGTGGTATTAGTAATTATGATACGAGCCAGAAAAAGAGCTCTGATTGCATAAGATGACACGAACTGCTGGAAATTTTTTAAAAAATCCAAACTACTTTCCCTGCCCACCAGCTAACCAACTAGCCATAAATGCATTGCCTAATCATACACAGCTCAATAGGTGACTTGGACAATTTGGCAATAATAGCAGAGCACTCTGGCTGTCTAATGAATTTCAATTAAATTCCCTTCCAAGCAATCCTGTCTGTGTGTGTGTGTGTGTGTGTGTTTAGCTTGAACCTGTTGTGATGTAAGTAATTATGTATGTGACTAGGCCAAAGAAGATTCACTCTATGTAAATAATAAAAAAAAAAGTAGAAATAAATGAAGTTCAAAATCAAATTCAAATGCATTCGTTTATCTGTCTGTGTCTCTTTCATTATATACGTAGGTATTTTGATATAAAAGTGTAAATGTGGTAAAACCGGAATGGTGGTAAATGAGGTATAAAAAGGTTACTGATAGTACAAAATATATTTGCCCCTATATCACTATATAGGCACTATATAGGAGCATATATAGACTATAATGATCTTTAACCTTGAGAAAATAAAGGAAAATTGTTAATTTAAAGATGCTTCTTCAGCTAATGTTAGATTGTTAGACAATATATTTTTGTGGCATTTTTAACTTGTTTCTCCTTTTTGTTTTGTTTTTCATACATTTTGATGATAGCGTCGCTCAAGCTCCATTTTGACCAAAATTCAAACGTAATTTTAAGCCCCAACTTTACTTTCGCCCCACCAACGCTATAATCCCACTAGTTTTACCTTGCACTCACTTTGTACATAACTTTGGGCAGTAGATTTACGTGGCATTTAACTTGAATTAATATTCAAAATAAATATATACACACATACACACACTTATCTCTAACTAAGTAAGTTGATGATGGTCTGTAATTACATTTCCTGATCCCCTCATATTACTGCATTACTGTAGACGTAAGCTTTTTTTTGGGGGTACAAAATTCTGTGTGTACTTCTTAAATGAATACAAAGTTGTACGGTTTTATAATATTTTTGTGAAATAATAATTCCAAGTCATTTACCAGCACATATGTTTTTTGATGTAACAATTATTATTTTATTATTGTATAAATTCCAATCCCATCTCAAAACAAGCATCAAAGTCAAAGTCAACCCAAAGTAGTGTACTTTTATTAGTTTGTATAGCTTTTGTACACTTTTGTACACTTTTGTATTTTGGTCTCTCACTCTCTTTGGCAAATGTAGACCTTCGTGATGGAACAAGAAATTTCTGGTTCTACATCATTGTAAGATTGAGTAGTAGTCGTAGCATCAAGAGATGAAGAAAAAAAATATTTATACGTGAAGATCACGTGGGCCCCATGCTATGCTATAAGAGCTCTGATCTGTCCGTCTTGTAGTGCGTGTTATAGCATAGCCCACTTTGTGATGAAACCGGAAGGAAATCTTGGAATGCAAATTAAACAAGCTTATGCAAATATGGAGAGGAAAGGAATTTAATTCGCTAATTGAAGCTCCTTTTTTTTTCTTTGATGATGAGATGAGATTTATGAGGTAGCTATGACGACAGAACAAGTAAAAAAAAAATGATGCAAACTATTATGTAATTGGATACGGAAACGGATGCGGATGCTAAGGATGGATGCAAATTGACCTATTTTTTGGTATTTTGTTCTAATTTATACAAATTAAATACAAATCAAATACAAATTAAATTATATGATTATTTATAGGGATCGAGTCACAGCCCGTCCCAATAAAACTGAATAAATCGAGTTCTGTGTCCATGGAATTAAATGCGTGTATTTTCCAGCTAATTATTATTTACCATCGTGTTGTTTTAATTTGTGCATTATTTTAATTCAAATAATGTATGACTAATGGATGGGCAGTGCTATTATTAATTAGGGTGCACAAAAGTATATCCTAGTATATAAGTTGCGCATAACTTAGCCCTCATTGGAACAAAGGAAGGGTGCCTCCAAGTTGTTGTATTCCTTTAGGTTAGAGTATGGAGTGACGTGGGTATAAGGACCCAAAGATAGAAGTAGTGGGGAAGGGTGTAGTTTTGACCATTGAGCATATTTTAGCATGTGGGTACTATCTGTGTATAAGCTTGAAGAAATGTAATTAAGAATAATAATAATAAATTATATGATCTATAATTAGATGGGACGGTATTCATTTTCATAACCCTTTCGTTTAGTCTTGAGTAATGAGGACTCATTGTGGGGGCGCA
>JAQFZC010006965.1:0-11803 GCA_034695205.1 Dicyrtoma fusca | reverse complement strand
TGCGAATACACATAAGGTCGCACACAGGGGAGAAGCCGTACAGCTTTCAGCATTGCAGCAGAGCATTCGGGGAAAACAAAACCAAACGTCTTCATGAGACAATTCGTAAAACAAATGCCAACAAAGTGGACAAATCTTGGATGGAAATTCAAAAGACTTTACGTGAAGTTTTTGGGGCTTTACAAGCACATACGAGTTCATACAGGGGAAACACCTTCGCCTGCCACCTTTGCAACTATACGTCTTCATGTAATTCCGCTTTGAAATCTCACATCCGCCAACACACTGTAAAGAAGCCAAACAAGTCAGTTTTATAATTTCTTTCACATCAGAATCGTCAAATTTGATGAAGCTTTTGAGGACGCATACTGGAGAAACACCATTTGCACTTTCGATTAGCGAACACAAATGTAGGAAAAAACATGATTTATTCTTACGTTCACACACAGGTGAGAAGCCTCTGCCAGCTACGTTTCACAGTCAATGGCAACAAAACTATGCATTTAATAACATGCAAGAAACATTCAAATCAGAGTGACCCGAATTGGGGTGAAAACAAAAGAAGTTCAAATGTACTTTGTGTGACTATTCCAAGCCGCATCAGATCTCCTTCATGTGCGACAAGAATATCTACACGGGGGAAAAGCCTTTCGGATGAACCGTTGACAGTGTGCTCCAAGGAATTTTAAACAAAAACAAGTACTGATGTACATGCATCCTATGCACAACTACTCAGTCAAAAGAAATGATAACTTGAAAGTTTTCATAATGACTCACACCGGGGAAAAACCCTGCGAGTGGTTGTTTTGACATTTCAAGTGCGTAAATCGTGACGGACCACGAACTTGTGCAACACCTAAAAACCCTTACGGAAGAAAAACGGTATGGCTGCAACTTTTGCAAAAAAACCTTCACTCAGAATTCAAATTCTCACGAGAAGAGGTGTAAATTAGATCCAAAAACAAAGGATGATGTTTGGGTAAAGCAGCAAAAGAAATTTAAACGTACTTTGTGCAAATATACTGCAATTTCTAACTTTGAACTATGAAAGCATAATGTATGTCGATTCACACTAAAGTTGCCAACAAAAAATTCCAAAGTCATCTTTGCACAAAATCTTTTCCAATAGCGACCACTTTAAAAAAACACGTACGGTCGCACACAGGCGAGAAGCCATTTAACTGTCAGTTTTGCATCACAGCATTCGGGGAAATCAAAACCAAGCGTCTTCATGAGAAAATTTGTATCAAAAATCCAAATAAAAGTGACAAAAAATGGGTGGAACGTCAAAAGACTCTTACGTGTAGGTTTTGCACTTACAAAGCAATCACGCTGTCACAAGTACACAAGCATTTTCGAGTTCATACTGGGGAAAAGCCTTACGCCTGCCTCCTTTGCAACTATACGTGTTCATTCAATTCCTCCTTAAAGTCTCACATCCGTCCACACACTGGAGAGAAACCGAACAAGTGTCATTTATGTAATTATTGTACATCAGAATCATCAAATTTGATGTTGAATTTGAAGACGCATATAGGAAAAAAGCCTTTTGCATGTTCCTTGTGCGAATTCATAAGTGGCACAACATGGTGTACTCGTCTATACAAGTTCACACACAGGCGAGAAGCCATACCCCTGTCTGTGACTTTTGTGAACTACGTTTCAGAATATGTGGTAACAAATTTAAGCATTCAAGAACATGCAAGAAAAAGCCAAATCAAAGTGGCCCGAATCGGACTGAAGAACACAAGAAGTTCAGATGTACTTTGTGTGACTGTTCCCCAGCTCACTCAAACTGTTTAATTAGCTACAAGAAGGACCACACGGGGGAAACACCATTCAAATGCACACTGCTCGAAGGCATTTAAAAGAAGGGAGGAAGTATGGACGCACATTTTTACACACACGAGCCACCCCTAGGGCGACAAATTTCTTCAAAAATTCTCATAGTTGGCCTCGAAGGGCACCAGACACATTATCTTAATTTTAGCAATTAGCTTAGCTGTTAACTTAGATCACAGAAAAATCATATTTTTAGACATCATTAATGCTAATCAGGCGACTGCACTGGAGGGGGGACTACGTTGGGCACACACTATTTTACGCTAAATTGCATGATTTTCCGTTTTGAACAATTTTTGAAATATGGATTCCTCGTGAAGGAAGACAACACCAAATGCACTCATTCATGTCCTTATGCTAGCTGAGGTGCCTATGCTATGGTCAATAGAAGACGTTGTTGTAAAGTTTGTTCAAATCCTAGAGTTACAGTTAAAATCACCCCCTGAGTTTGATGTATAATTATGAGTAAAAATGTAAAAATACAACTAGTGTGCAAAAATATTGCGCTTTGAAAAATTTTGATTGCTTTGGTACTTTGGTACATTTCGAAATTGCATGTTACTTTGCATTTGATTTGTAGCTCGTGAATTTACAATTATTTTTTTTCTCATGAACAACAAAAAAAAATGGCCGCAAGTTTAAGGTTACATAAAGTACAATGGCCAGTGCATGCAAAAAAATTGGAGGCCTCACCAAACATATACTTTGCAATGCTACTATTGTGCACGTACGAAAAGCAAAGTATCTAATTAATCCTTATTAAATTAAATAAATAAATAATTACAGGTATTTCGGTTTAATACCAGTATACACAGTTAGATTTTAAATTTAATATTTTTTGGTTAATAAAAGGGTTTTATACACACAAGATAAAAAATACATAATTATATTGGAGCATGAGCTTGGACTCTGCACGATTTAATTAAATGATTGAATTGGCATAGAGAATAGTGACTGTCGTCGATAGTGGATTAAATTTTGGGGGCTACTTTGAACTGTCCTAGTTTTACTTGTAGAACCAGGCGATAAAGATAGTGTAGTAGTAGGTAGTGTGGAAATGTGGCAACTTCTAGGTGTCCTAGTTTGACCTAGCTGTAGTAGTTTGTCCTAGTGATTTACAATAGCCCGAGGGTAAAGCATTAAACTGCGCTTTGCAGAAAACTTCTTGGGTAAATTAAAAGTCCCGCAAATATTTGCTGCTGCCAAGGATTTCGTTTTGTTTGTAGTTTAGCCATTTTTGCTGACTGTTGATCACAAGAACAAGAAGTTTCGATTTGGATTACATTATTTTGGAGTAGTTTTAAAACGTCTAACGTATAACTAGTGCGTATGTAATATATACTATTATAGAGTAGTCAACGTGGACTTTATTAGAAGTTAAGTAGGTGAGCTGCGCAGCATAGAAGTAATTCAAAAAAAGATTTTTAGTACAATTTAAAAAATCTCAAAGCTAGTAATAAAAATTCCGTTATTCAGTTTTATTGATTCAACTAAATAATTTAAACTAATATTTATTATATAAATAGCGCCGTCTTTATTTGCTGCTATGCTTGAGCAGTAGTTCATTTAAGTATAAGTTCGACGTTTACACATTAGATGAAACTTCCGTGAGTTTGGACTGATTAAGCAAGAATTTAATCAATCTGAATGAATCCAGTTACTATATAATTACAACATGCGAGAATAATAATTACTCTTTAATAGTAATTATATTGTTACAGTTCAGACAATTATTGTCGTGTTATATATGGCTTCAAGTCGCATACCTATTGTCGGTCAATTACAGGTTGCCCGAAGCATTTGGACTTATTCGTATTCAGCGTTATGAACACTCAGAAGGACGTAATTTTGATTTTTAGTAGAAAATAAATTAGTCACTGCTCACACTGTAAAGTTACTGGAATAGAACTGCTGCAAGTTCTTTATTTATTGAATCTATTTTTCGAGGATCATAAATACAGTATAATTCTTTCATATCTTCTGGAAAATAATTTCTGATAATGGTTGACGTCTAGATACAAAGCCTAATCTAAATGTTACACCTTCAACTTGCTGACTGAAGTCACCAGGTCTCTCACATGCTGGAGTTGGGGGCCCCTGTGATAATAAAATGTATATTAATGTTAAAGCCCCTGCAGAGCATCATGTGCTATCAAAATTACTTGTAATCAAACTTACTTCAAGTAAACATATTGTGATAAAGAATGGAATTCAAATAATGAAATATTGTACTTTGTAACATTACCTTCAAAAAATAATAGAGCTCGTAACCAAAAGCCCCATAAGTTTGCTTATTCAACTGGAGTACAGCAGGATCATCAAAAATGAAGTAAAATAGTTTGGCTTTCAATGCAAAGATCTGCTTTTGTTGTTTGCAATACACAATTTTTTGTGAAGGCGAGCCTCCACGGTGGAAACTTTTTATTTCCACTGTGACGTCATATTTTGCATCTGCATTAATTGGCCCAAGAAACCCAAGCCCATGAAGGGATATTTTTTGATTTGGCTCGAAACTGAAAAGTAATTACACCCATTTAGCAATAATATGTTAATTTAGGGACGAAAACTGAGCCATACAATAACTTCTGAAAAAATTGGATATGTTCAAGGATAACCAAGTGAGTAGAAAGATATTTTAAACAGAAGTCATCACAGAAAGCATGTGCCTTTATCATAGTTTTATTTTAATGTGTTATTAGATCAGTAAAAAAAAAAGGTAATTTGCCCGAACAGTATTTCTGTTTCACTTCCATCGCATGCAAATGGTCTTGCATTTTCAATTTTTTGACCTTCCGATAAAGACAGCTTAAGACAGCTCCGATGAAAAACATAAGCTAGTGAATTCGGTAAAGCATTCGTCCTTGCTTGAGTTTTGAATGGAAATTCTGAAGAATCAAACGATTGTCTAAAAAATATAATGGCATTGTAATTATACTAACAAATTAATAATTGCAATTTAAATATTGTAATCGGCACAAATGTATCTTTATATAAGGCTGAAGAATACACCATAGTACACTTGCTTTTCTTGATCTGACAGTACAATAAATCGTAAATTGCAAGTCTCTCTTCTGCGGAAAGAATATTCTTCAAACGAATCCTTCCAAAATCTAAGCCAGACATTAGCGGGAATCTAATTTGAAAAAGGCAGCCACCCAAAGCAGAACGGACATTGTCCCCAGTGGCCTCAATGTTATTTTCTCTACATTGAAATTCAGCCCACCTGTTCATAAATTTAACAAATAAATACAAAATTGTATTACCTAGTAGGTATGTAAGTTATTATGAATAAAAAATGCTTAATATCTCGTTGGGAAGCATTCTGATTGAAAAACAAGCTAAATTAATTACTTCCAAGTCGCTTCAAAAAGGTCCTTTTCAGTCATCGGCATATTATCGCTGGAAATCACTGTTTCCAGATTAGCTTGTGACATCCGCAGAAATTCTTCGGTCGTCACATAGGATCGAAATTCCCTAAATATGACAAGTAAAAATGTTGATTCTAGCAATGATCGGACTAACTTTAGATTATTTTTTACAGACCTTACTTAATAAATATTTATAGAGTAAAAAAATAAAAGGAGTATGACAAACCGAATAAAATCGTCAGACTGAGCTTCCAAGTGCTTCACTGCGCTTGTAATTTCAAAATGTCGGCAGACCTTCAGCAAATTTAGGATATCTTGTAGTGGTAAATTCAAGTTCTTAAGCGCATCGGCAGACCACGTGTCCAGTATTAGTAGCTACAACATTTAAAAAACTAGATGAGGTTTTGCTTAGAGATTTTATAGTTAGTACCGTGATTAATTAGAAGTATTAATTTATTATTTTATTTTGATATTACTATATTACAAGCTATTACCCAAGATTAAATTGTTAAAGTAGGTAACAGGTAACTAATCTTTTACCTTCATAAATAATTGAAAAGCTTTTGGATCATAATCTGGAAGTGGGATCCCCTCAGTCTTGTTCGCTACAGCATATTCCCACTTGTCTTTGAATTCTTGTTCCAGCTTTGCCGATGCAGACTTCAAAATAAGTTTGACTCCCTTGACGACCTCTTTTTGCGGACCGACACAAAAACTAACGTCAAAATCCCCCGGATTGCTTTGTAAATACGACCACATCTTTTCCCCACTCGTCTTATCCACAGTGTATACTTTACTGCTTGACATTTTGACCTTTTTTGGTGTTGGGTGTTAATTGTGTGAGCGATAAATACTTATAAATTAATTGCTAGCCGTATACCGTTGCATGTCAGTTTACGCCCAGCTATAACCGTAGACTAAAAAGAGTTTTCGAATTGATCTTGTTCAATGATCATTTGCCCTAGCCTGGCAAAGAGTCTTGACTAGACTAGGACTAAAAAGATTCGACTAGACTTGTTCAGAAAACATTTCATAAAATTTCACTTGACTTGACCAGCCGATTATTATAAAATGACCTGACTAGACTAGCTAGTTGCTGTCCTATACTATACTAATATTTGTGACTTGTCTAGACTAGGAAGTTATTTTTTAGCAAAAACTTGACTAGACTATATAGCCTGGTAATAAAATTTTATTCGACTAGACTAGATTAACTAGCGAACATTTTGGGCCGAATTCAATTGTTTAGTTCTTTACAATTTTATTTAAAACTGGCGCAGTATCATCCAAAGCGGAGCATTGAAGGCTATTCCCGAGCTTTAGCTTGTTGGCAGCTTAAAAAAATATTACAGAAATTTTCGAAAACTGGTTTTATTGATGATGATTCACAGCTCAGGCTTTTATGTATAGATAGTAATAATTATACATAATTACTTAATAAAAACGTTTTTCTGGGAATTAAAGTATCTAAAGGCAAACGACGTAACATAGTTTCGGCCACAAGTTGCAAACCTATTATCGGTCAATTACAGATTGTCCAGAGAGTTTGAATTTATTATCATTCAGCATTATGAAGGTTAAGAATGATGTAATGTTTATTTTGAGTAGAAAAAAATAGTCACTGTTCACACTGCTAATTGCAAGTTTCTAGGATAGTAATTACTGCTGCAAGACCTTCATTTATTCAATCTCTTTTTTGTACATCATAAAATACAGTATAAGACTGTCACACCTTCTGAAAAATAATTTCTGATAATGGTTGAAGTCGTTGAAGTCCAGATGGAAAGCATGTTCTAAATGCTACACCTCCGACGTGCTGATCCGATCCTCTAGTAAAAGGTCTCGCAAACGCTGAAGTTGGAGGTCCCTATCATAATAAAACGTGTATTATTATTAAAGCCATTGCACGAACCTACTAAAGCATCCACCGCAGTCACCCTATACACCGTATACACCGCATACACCGTATACACCGTATACACCGTATACACCGCATACACCGCATACACCGCATACACCGTATACACCCTATACACCCTATACACCGAATACACCGTATACACCATGGATACCCTAGACACCCAAGACACCCAGACACCCTAGACACCCAAGACACCCAAGACACCCTAGACACCCAAGACACCCTAGACACCCAAGACACCCTAGACACCCAAGACACCCTAGACACCCTAGACACCCAAGACACCCTAAACACCCAAGACACCCAAGACACCCTAAACACCCACCAGAACGCTACAAGACACCCTTTTTAATACTTTAACAGTGGCAGACACCCCATTTTGTCTCAGTTAAATCTGTATACACCCAAAATTATATGCTTTAAAGTAGTAGACACCCCATATTACCAACAAATAATATGCATACATCCAAAATTATAAGTTTTAAAGTAGTAGACACCCAATATTACAAGTTTTAAAATAGAACACACCCAATATTGCCAGCTAAAACGATGCAGACACCCAAAATTATAAGTTTAAAAATAAGCTACACCCAATATTACGAGCTTAAAAGATGCAAACACCCTAAATAATAAGTTTTAAAGTAGTAGACACCCAATATTACCAACTAATAATATGCAGCCACTCAAAGTTATAAGTTTAAAAATAGTATACACCCAATTTTACCAGCTAAAAACATGCAGACGCCCTAAATTATACGTTTTAAAGTAGTAGACACCCAATACTACGTTTCGGGTGTCTGCGGTGTCTATTGTGTATAGGGTGTATAGGGTGTATAAGGTGTTTTCGGTGTATACTGTGTATACGGTGTATACGGTCAATACGGTGTATACTGTGTATACGGTGTATACGGTGTTTTCGGTGTATACTGTGTATACGGTGTATACTGTGTATACGGTGTATACGGTGTATACTGTGTATACGGTGTATGCGGTGTATACGGTGTATGCGGTGTATACGGTGTATACTGTGTATACGGTGTATAGGGTGTGTGCGGTGGATACTTTAGTAACGTTCTGATTGCAGAGCATCAGGTTCTATCAAAATTAGTAGTAATCAAACGTATATGTAGTAGTACAAAGTTATCTTTCGATTTGGATCGAAACTGAAAACTAGTTATATAAAACAATATTTTTTTTTTATTTTGCAACTACAACTGACCCATAGGCCTGGAAAAATTGAAGATGTTGAAAGGTTACCAAGTGAGTAGAATACTATTTTAAATGGAAATTGCCATGTACAACATAACATGCTATGATCAAATTGTTATATTTTAAGTGTTATATAAGATCAGTAAAATAATGGTATTTTGCCCGAACAGTATTTTTTATTCAGGTCCAACGCATGCAAATGGTGTAGCATTTTCAATTTGTTGACCTTCCGATAAACACAGCATCAGATAGCTGAGGTGAAAATCACTAGGTTTTAATTTGGGTAAAAGACTAGTTCTTGCTTGAGTTTTGACTGGGAATTCTGACGATTCAAACGATTGTTTACAAAATATAGGTAAGTGTGAAGTGAACTAACTAACTAACTAACTATACCAACTACCCAATAACATAACAATGTGGATATTTCTGTTATATTAGCGTAAATGCTTGATTCGACCATTTTGTAGTTTCGATTTCGAAGTGTATAAATAGGTAACAACCAATTATTTTGAACATAGTCTCCCATTCAACATCTACTAGTTTTTTGATCTTTCCAGTCAATCTTGTCACGTTTACGATTTCCGGGGCAGACTTTCTTATGCCTGTTTCTGCTACTGATGGAACTGAACTTGCTTGGACAGAAGACGCAGTTGTACGGCTTTTCTGCTGCATGCATCCTCAAGTGCGCGTCAAAAGAACCTTTTAACTTCGTGGAATACTCACAGAACGCACATTTGAAGCATTTTTGTTTTGGATTCAGTTTGCAGATTTTTGCATGATTATTCTTTTTGTAAGGCCATCTGAATCGTTTATCACAAAACTGGCAGCTGTGCGGCTTCTCTCCCGTATGCATGAGAATGTGCACTTTTAATTTTGATTGTATGGCAAATGATTTGGAACAAATCTGGCATACGTGGTTCTGTATTGGCTTGTGTTTTTTTTGAGGGTCATGAATTTTGTAATGTTTTCTTAAGTCTGAACGTCTTGCAGATTGGTGAGGACAGTACTCGCAACTGTAAGGTTTTTCACCTGTATGTCTCCGAATGTGGAAGTTGAGTCCCCAAGTCGTAGTCGATGCAAAGTTACACAATGGACATTTGAAAGGTTTCTCGCCTGTGTGCTTGCGCGTGTGTATTTTTAATCTGCAGCTTGTGAATGTTGAGTAATTGCATAGGTTGCACGCCAAAGCTTTATTATGAACAAACGAGTGAGCTTTAAGACTACTATGCAAGAAGGTGCGGAAGTTACACTGAGGGCATTTGACCTTTGGCCCCGCTAACAATTTAGATTTAAATTCCTCGTGCCACGCAGTAACATGCCTCTGAAGACCGGAACTAGTGGATGCTTGAAACTTGCACTGAGAGCATTTGTAGGGCTTCTCTCTCGTATGCGTTCTCATGTGTAGATTTAAGAAACCCATTGATGAGCACTTGTAGCTACAGAATGCACATGGGTGTGTCTTCTCCCCCGTATGGGTTCTCATATGAATTTTGATCTCAGAATTGGTCATAGATGAATAATCGCACAGTTCACATTTGTGGATTTTGACTTTTTCGTGACGCCGTTGGACGTGTCGTTGGAGATATTGGGCGCAGGTGGTTCTGTGACTGCACTGGTAACATTTGAAACGTTTTATGGGTGGGGTGTATTTCAAATGGTTGGAGTTCTGTGGAATGTTGCCGTGTTGCGCAACCTTGATATGACGCTGCAAATTAGATCTGTAAGCTGCAGAGTAAGGACAGTACGGACACTTGTAAGGCTTGTCACCCGTATGGGTACTCATGTGGAATTTCAAGTTGGTCTTAGTAGTGTAGGTTTTAGGGCAGAGAGTGCATGTTAATTGTTTTTTCTCTTGGAGCGGTTTTACGTATTTGTACTTGTATACTTTAAGTCTTGTGAGAGGAACGCTAATTTCACGTGTAATGCCAAACTGCGAAAGAAGTTTCAGGTCTTTTATACTCACTAGTAGTGTTTTCGCCATTATTGAAAAACTGCTCTTTTCTTTTAACTACTTCGCAGAGTTTTTATTATGCTTGGTGTTGACTTTTTAGAAAAACTATTTAACTAGTTCCCAGAAACAATTGCAAGAAAACCGGTAACTGAAGTCAGTAAGAGGTGAAGCTACACGGATGTACGCGTAGCAGGAAGCCACAGCACAGCCACGCCACGCCGACCATTTCTTTCATAAAGTGGCGCTACAGTCAACCTTCTATACTTTCAAATTGAAAGTATAGAAGGCCAAGGCTGTA
The DNA here is from genome assembly GCA_034695205.1 of Dicyrtoma fusca. Lineage (NCBI taxonomy): Eukaryota > Metazoa > Arthropoda > Collembola > Symphypleona > Dicyrtomidae > Dicyrtoma > Dicyrtoma fusca. The sequence goes on along the minus strand of JAQFZC010006965.1, from coordinate 1,214 downwards.
TATAAGTATAATTGTAAAGTAAAAAGTTTACAGCGTACACTGATGCAAACATGTATTCGTACTCTTGACACTCTAGTAGTACTAGTAAGTCATAAGCATAAGTCGAAAGGTCTTTATGAATGGAAAACTAAATAGTAATAAAAAATAAATCGAGTCATTCAGTGCATTATTATTGTGACAAAATTAACTTTGTGGAATTCCCAACACACAGAGACAAATCTAAACATTGTATTTAAACTTGGTCTGAAATTTATCTTAAGTGTAGGCAGTGGATCAATTTTTTTGTGACAAGAATTACTTATTTGTGTGCACGCGGTAAAACTCATAGTAAGAGCTATTACAATTTAATTTCAATTATACATACTTAAATGTTTATCCTACAGAAATATCATTACACAAATAGTACAGGTAGTTTATATAAGAGCTTTATTTTAATAAACCTCGCAAAAAAAATGTACCATTATAATTGCTGGGTCTACGACAAAAGACCGCCGGCCAAAAGACCGTGGCCAAAAGACCGTGGCCAAAAGACCGTAATTCCATAAGAACGTTTGTGCATAAGCCCGAAATAAATTTTACCGTTAGTTAATATTACCGAGCTACAATGAGACCGCTAATCATATGACCGTCTTTCAAATAACCGTGTGAATAAATGACCGCCGAAAAATGGACGAATGCAATCGCTGTTTTGGAATAAAAAGTAGAACCATGAATAGCACTGACAAGAATGGTTCCATTTGTATAGTTGTTGGCATAACAATGCAATAGCATGCGAAACCAAATCAGTATTTACAGAGATTCCGGACTACGAGCTACAAAGTTTCATTTCCAATTTCTGCGAATGTGATCTCTTCTCCCTGCTCGTGGTGAACTATTCAGGTAATATTATTTTAAATATATTTTGAATTTTATTTGCCCAATATTAAATAATACGCGCATAACCAATTCCCTTATTAATAATCCGGTTTAGATCCTAAATTTTTATTATTGTTTTCATTCCATTTTATCCCATTCTATCCCATTTTGTTCCCGTTTTATTCCATTTTATTCCGTTTTCTTTCCATTTTACACTATTTTATCCCATTTTCTTCCATTTTCTTTTCATTTTATCCTATTTTATTCCATTTTCTTTCCATTTTATCCTATTTTATTCCGTTTTCTTTCCAATTTATTCCATTTTCTTTCCATTTTATCCTATTTTATTTCATTTTCTT
>JAQFZC010006964.1:0-11805 GCA_034695205.1 Dicyrtoma fusca | reverse complement strand
GGGGCTCAAATACTGTCCGGTCAGTCTGGTGTGTTTTTTTATTAGTATCCCCGGATACTAAAAGGTCAAATACGGTATTTGACACGGACTGCATCAAAGTCAGTACTTTTGGATAAATCCTTTAGCGTAATACAAACGGAAAATAAATTGTAGGAATGGGACTTTAATTTACACTTTCTTTAGCCACCTTAGGAGTGGAGATCTTTCCGAATTCATCATCCGAATCCGAAGATGATTCAATGTAGTATTGTGTTTTACTTGCTGTTGCTGCTTCCTTTTGGTCGGTGTGCGGTGTCGGTAGAAAATGCTGTTCGTGGGCCACAAGTGAGACTCTCAACTGATTTCAGCGGGTGGACTCCCCATGGTGGGCAAGTTCATCCCCTTCACGACATCATCTCACAGTATCTCACGGAAATGAGATAATTCACATGAACCTGCAAGCAGAAAAATTTGAAAAACTATTTATAAACCGCTCTCTTTAAAATACATATGATGCACACAACACATTGAATATTTCATGTGTTTATTCCAGATTTTCAGAGCCATACTATTATAACAGTAAATAATTAAGTAAGTAATTAAGTAAATAGGTACCTACCGTAAATCCTCTAATAGAACGCCCGCGCACTATTCCATTCAGCTCCTCCGACCCCCGCATTAGAGACCCGCGCATTATTCAGACTAACCGTTTTACTACTCTGAATTTAGTTGAAATAAACAGGCTAAAAACAAGAATTTTGGCACTTTTAAGCAACTTAAAAGTATGTGTCATTTAATTCAAGCTATTCAGTGGCCACAAAGTTATGTTTACACTAATTTCTGTACACTTACAACTTAACCACTGAAACTACCTCTGGTGACCCGCGTACTGTTAGAGACCCGCGCAGTATTCCATTCAAGCCCTCGGACCCCCGTGTACAATTAGAGACCCGCGTAGTAAAAGAAAATTTCCGGTAAATGTTTTTCAAGTACGATCAACAATTTATACCGTAACTGTAAAATACAATCAACCATGTAATAAAAACCAAATTGCATTTTTTTGTAAATTGTATTGAATTTTATGCTAACGATGTATATTGTCGGTTAAGAGGTAAAATGGGTTAGGTACATACAAATAACGCTAAAAGCAAAATGGTTCATATCCACGAATTGTTAAAAGCAAAGTGGTCCAATGTATGATTATTAATTTTATTAATTACAAACCTTCATCTATTATGAGACTGAGACTGGAAATACTAGAATACATTACATATACCTGGAAATAATTCTCATGTTAAAATTAAACCGTGTTTAATGTTCAATTTCTTTTTGTAGTTCATAATTATTTCAGGTACGGCAGAAAAGATTTATTTGCAGTTAGATGCGAAAAAGTAAGAAAAATATTATCATTTCTGGAAAGTTTAAAAAAATGATCCCCAAGTATATATTAATAGACAATAAAACTCAACGTTGTATGTTAGATAGTGATTTTTAATTGTAAAGTTAATTGCAGACACCTAATAATATTGATAATTGAATTCTGATGTAAATTAGACAAATTGCCTTACGTTACAAAAATATCCAGCAGAAACTTATAAATACAATAATAATTACAGAATGCTGTATAAATATAAGAATAAATGCATGACTGCATGTACCTACTCCATATACCTATGAATCATGAATCAATAGAAATACTTTAGAAAATAACAACTAGCCGAAAATAATAACTCTGATTTCAAAAATCAATCTTGATCAAAAAAAGAATCCATAAACTCATTGACAATAATAAACGATTTAAAAAAAGGGGGGCATGATGTAAAATAGGTAATGTGTACATGTCTCTCCATTGCATTGCATTGCGTCAATTGACTCGCATTAATTCAGTTATAAAACAGTGAAACATTGTAAAGTTGGAAATCGCCTGTAAAATTGAAACCGTGTATTTCTCAATAATAATGTAATACATATACAACATAAAACTCAAACCAATTATGGAAGGACATGTGTGAAATTGAAAATGTAATGTAGGTTGTATGTATATCTATTTAAACTAAACAAGTATGATAATATTATGTACATACCAAGGTATTACACAAGGAACATATTATTGGGTATAATTTATATAAATTATATAAGGAAAACATATACCTACATACATCTAATTACCTATATACACACATATATTATAACTATACTGTCTGCTCTGCGCTGTTGATCAATGTTGAGCGCTGCTATTACATATATTAGCTTATCATTACTGATATTGATTGATAATTGATACATCTACATGACTATAATATACTTAAAGAAAAAAATGAAAAATGAAATTGTTATTTAAAAAATTGTAAAGAGAAGTAAATTATATACATACACATATATAATACAATGCAATGTAGGTACTTACATATATGACAATATTAAAACAATACATATACATACCGATATATAATATATACACATATTATACATCACGGAACGCTTGAGCAATTTTATAATAAAAAACATCAGCTAATAAAAACATTTAGAAAAATGAACGAGAATGTAATGTTCCCTACTTGTAATTCATTCAGTTCCAATCACCAACCAATGACAACCAGTTACATTTTATTGTCACATTAATCTGAAAACTAAAACATTTTTAAGAATCACTTGCTTCAAACAAGGCATAATGAAGTTTTCGAATGAATAAGGTGCACGTAATAGAGAAAAAGAGCAGCAGCATATATTGCACAATTTGCAAATACATATTTGCAAAAGATTAAAACTCTAACGAAACTAGTTTTTGTTGTTTCTTTGGAACACGAGGAAACGCTATTGACGCAACGCATAGTATATAAGTTTAGTTGCGGTGGCAGATAGAAGTTTTGTGAACCATTAATTGATTAATACCGCACAATAGTGATTATTTAAATTTAAACTGTATATTATGCGTACTTAATTTGTTTTTTTTTATTATTCATTGTTTTAGCCTTCGCCTTGCATACTCTACCCAATCTTTTTGTCGGACTTTTGAAACCAATAATTATTAATTTTGATGTAAACCTTTGGCACCTGAAATAAATTCAAATTACAAATTCAAAATTGTAACTTATGAATGCAGTAGATAATTGTTTGTTCAAAAAGTCCAATTTCAAAGTTATTTCTTTCAATATGTCAATGCCATAATTTCTGTTTCTGATTTCTCCGTATTGCTCAATGTGTCGGCATTTCTAAGTGGCAAAATCTACAGCCGGTTCGTCGCTATGACTAAACAAATAGTAGTTTAATTTCCCAGGTCTTACTTGCTTTCGAACCTGCACATATCAACTTTTAATTCTGTTACTCTACATTTAACAATTGCTTTTAAAGAATAATTTATAACCACTTAAACCTACAGTTTCCTTTTTATTAATAAAAATACTATCCCATTCCAATAGTTTTATTCTGAAGTACCTACTTAAGCCATCTTCAAAATTTAATTAATATTTCGAAATTAACTTCCGGTCAGCTCCCCCATCACAAATTTCAAGCTCCTCCGGTTTGAACTTTAGAAGAACGTATTCTTAAGTTTGATTCAAGAAAACAGAATGTTTGTGAACTCTGTTACAAGTTTGCGACCAGTCCGTATAATTTTAAATCTACAAGCTTTGCAATCAAAATACTCGAAGACGTTTTTCAAGCACTATTGTATAGCTCATACTGGGCGCCCTAATTTAGATAAAAGACCTACACAAGGCGACCCAGGACAAGCCACTAAATTAGTATATCGGCTTTTAGCCGAAAACGTGACGCCCAAAACTGAACAGGGGTTTGAGGACGCACTCCAGCATCTTATTAAGGATATCCAGAAGCTTCCTGAGTACCAACATTTTCCTGGAGTGAAGAAGCGCCTAGAACAGATCATTCTGTACAACAATCCACCCCACACACATGTTTGGTATTGATACTTACATTTTTGACAACATTTTTATTTAAATTTTGTTCACCTTACTTCGTGAGGCTTTGTTTGAAGTGACACACGGCGCAGATAAAATATGTATATTTTAATAGGCAATTTTATTTACGAATGAGTGAATATTGTGTTGATAGTATGTAAGATGGGTCAATGAGGCCCATGTATTGTAGTATCTAGGTTAATTATTAATGGTAAAGATAAAGGAATTTCATTTCCACTAGTGGGATATTGGCTCTTGCCATGAGCGATTTCTGCCATGGCTTACGAACCCAGGGGCTGCTCAACTCTGGGGCTACCCAGGATGAGAACCACCTTCAGAAAACATATAAGGTGGCCTGGTGCACTGAACTGGTACATAACTAGTACTTACACAAAGCAATTAGAATATAGATTGTTTAATGCAGTTAAGTTTCTTTTTAATTCAATTTAAATTTGCTTGTTTTTAAGATTGGAAAAGCCTTAATAATAAAAGATGACATTGTGGATGAGTCAACTATACGTCACGGTCAGCCCTCCTGGCATGCAATGCAGGTGCCAAATACTCCTAGCTTCGTGGCCGGTAACGATGCTGTACTGCTTGAACACGCAACACTTGCCCTCATCGAGAGTACCTTTGATCATCATCCAGCTCAGCAGAAACTAATTCAAGCATTTCGACAAGCACTTGCTATCTCAAACGCCGGCATGTCTATGGAACTTATTATGAATTTGGAGTTCAAAACGACCGGGAAGTGCGTCGTTCAGTATCAAAGTTATCTTTACAGTAAATATGTAAAACTAAGTATAATTTGCCGCATATATTTTCATGTTTAATTTTAGAATTGCCACTATGGATGACTATTGCTGGATGAAAAGACTTCAGAATGGTTACCTTATGGCCATTCTTCCCATCACAAGTGTTGCAATATTGGTATTTAATTCAACCCTCAATAGACTTATAGTTAGTTCAAAGCTCTGCCGGAAGGGGAGGAATCCGAGCTTTGTCTTTAAAAGACAAGTAGAATGTATTCGTCTCTTTGAATACTTTCCGAGTTATGCATACATATGAATTTTATTATTTGGCGTACCACGCGTGTTTGCTTACCTAACGATTGATATTTAATGTTAACGTTTTAGAACGGAGTTGACCTTCCAATACATGTAAAAAACCAATTAGCTACAGTTTGCATGGACCTTATCTTGTACTTTTCGATTCAACGGGATTACATGGACTCCTTCCAAGAAGTAGAACACATTGGTAATGACAAAACCGACATACCGAACGCCCGGATCACATGGCTACTTATTACAGCCTTCGAGAAGGCGTCCCAAGCACAGAGAAAACAAATTCAGGTATTTTTAAAACAAGAATTATTATAATTATGTATTTTTTTCCATAACGTTTCGGTAGCTCAAGCACTCACGTTTAAGCTTTACCTTTATTTCCCAAGATATGCGTTTCAAACTTTATTGGTTTACAATACCAGATTTGTAAATCCTCCGTACTGCTGAAGCCCAGGGGCGTAGCTGAGAGGGGTACACGGGTACACGTATATTCCCAGAAAAGTTTTAAAATGCAGTACTTAGATACTGTAAACATATGTATATGCTATACACTACATGTATGTATTGTGCACCCTCCGAAATGTTTTTTCAGCTACGCTCTTGAGTGAAGCCGCTTAACTGCCTCTAAGTCAGTCTCACAGTTAAAGAATGGACCAACGTATGTAAAGTGCAAAGGAGTATACGATGTTGTTATACATTCTAGGAAAACATAGGAAAGTCCTCTGATTCCAACGTTGCGGCTGTGCTTGAAGTGTTTAAGCAGTTGGAAATTCCAACACTTCATAATGATTTTCAAGAAAACTTCTACAAGGAAACAACCACCAAAATAAAAAACCTCCCGGAAACACTCCCTCGCGAAATCTTTCAAAACTATTTGAATATATATAAACGGGCTCTATCCCATTAGATCAGTAAGCGGTCGCAACTTGTAGTGAGCAATTCACACTACAAATAAAAAGAAGAGAAATTAACACAAACATAAATTAGAAGCTTAACTAGAAACTGCTAGTTTTAGACCAGCCACTGCAAAAGGAACAAGTACAAGAGTTGTGCTTGACAAGTAGTACTGAGGCTCAGCAAGTGGTTTAGTTTTCGTATTTCGCATGGAAAATAATTCACAAACATCGGCAAATAATTGTGCTGCCTTTAAGATTAGTAAACTAAACCACATTTTACAAATGTGAAGTTTCCATGTTGAGCTTTGGAGCTGTAGTTTTGCGGAAAATCTGCTTGTTTTGAGAGTTGATTGATTGCTGGGTTGTCTTGCATATTCATAAGGCAGCACGTGCAACCACAATAATACGTTGTACACCCTTAAATTATGCTTTAAATTTGTGGTATTTAGTACCAGCATTTTTAAAATACGTAGCTTAAAAATTATGTTTCTAATAGTTTGTACTTTCAGATTGCTCGATTTAAAGTGACAAGGCAACACTCACTCAGCCTCACCAAGCAAAATTGCGTGACGTAAAGCGGTTTGTTTTTTCCTAGTTGAAGGAATCGTAATCACGTATTAGTATAGTAAAAGTTGTCAACTTAGAAATGCAGTCCGTTGAAGTAAAATTTTATTTGATTTTGGTTTAAATTTGTTAATTTTATAGTATTTCAAACACCACTCTTTTCAAAAGGCAAAAGGTATGACGCACAAGGTGTTAAATAATTTTATTTGGACCATCCCATTCCTTCTGTACTGTTCTCCTACAATTTCGTGTGACTAATCTAAAAGAAAATAGTATGTATGTATTCCATGTGCTTACTGTTAAACTAAATAGTTAAAATATTTGTTTGATTAGTGTAGCTTAACAAGAGAATGTAAAGAAGGAGCTTTGTATACGCTGATTTTCACTTGTAAGTCTAATGTGAGTACGTAACTGAAGTGAACGGACCACTACAATTATTCATACGGAAGTAACATACTTTTCTTTGTTATCGAACCAGTCAAACAACTTTATTACACATAATTTTAGTATGATCTAGCAACTACTATCATTAAATACCGTAGTAAATTGCAAATGCCTGGAAATAAGGAACATTTATTTAGTATTTCAATTTGTTAAGCAAAAGAAGTTCATTTTATTAATTATGCATTTAATACGTAATAAAATAAGTAATTGTCTACATTATTAGCTTCTGGAATAAATACGTAAATGGTATGTGTATGAGTTTTAACTAAGTAGTGGGATTAAAATGATTAAACGAAAATAAGGGTAATGGGACAAAATGTCGTGGACAAAATGGCGTACCGACTAAATGGCATGAGGACAAAATGGCGTGAGGACTAATGTATGGTAATGAATGAGCATAATCCAATTTGGTATCGACTAAATTAATGCTGCTTTGCCTATTTCCCTTTGCGACAGAAGGAAAAAGTAAATCGAACATAAAATAGACAAGTTCTGTATCTCCACTAATTAATGCTACCCACGAATGTAAATGGCAAATACCAATGTATAAACGATCACTACATCATTATTATAAATGAGGAGTACTCTAATAAGGAAACTTTATTGTTCTAGTTAGACACACGCGTTTCTAATTGTATCCAAAAATGTATAGGCACAAAAGAATTTATATTCTATAAGCCCAAGGAAAGGCGTTCTATATTAGCAGCTACACCCCACCAAATGATGATAATCAATCCTTTAAACTTCTGAAACGCATCATAACCCCATCAAGCCTATATGATGAAGGTAAGATCGGCTTAAGATGCGTGAAGATGAGATTCGAATGGAAGTTTAGCAGGTGCCTCAATAAAAGCATCAGTACATAACTTTATAAACAATAAAACAATATTAAACGCGTCATACGCTAGAAAATAACATCATTGAGATGCAATCTTGATTATTCAAAATAAATTTACTGTTCGGCGCTTTGGACACCGTTATGATGGGTTACAAATGTGGTCATTTTGTAGAGTGTATTTACAATTTACAATTGACATGGGTTACCAATACTTTCTGACTATATTTAATAATACCTTGTATTTCGGTAAAGTTATTATTTAACTGTCTACGAACGTCGGAAACAACACTTGCTACTTATCGTATTTAACATTTGGTCTTTTAAAGGTATGGCCTTCATACGTGTAGTCTCGAATATACAGTCGTTCTAAATATGGCTTTTCGAATAGTATGTAAATTATAATATTTTTGTAATTGAGCCAACCTGAATTGAAATTACAATTCGATTTAGGATAATGATTTAAGTAGAACACTTATTTCCAAAGATCCTTGATTAGTTAGAGGCATTCAGTTACTACGTAAAATTGGGTAACAGCAAAATCGTCCCGTGTATGCTTATAGTAAAAGTTAAACCGCGATTACGAACTGAAGAATGAACTAATTTTAAGCACTATGTATCAATAAGTGCAAAGTGGCATTCCTCAAATAATAAATAAGTGTAATGTAGGATGGGGCAAAACCGTAATATAAGGTAAACCTATTTAAGAGCAAAACTGTCGATGGATAAAATCCGTACTTAGATGGAATGAAACCATTTATGAAGGAATCCGTCACATTGTGACAAAAAAGTGCTTCTTTAATGGATTTATTAAACTTAAAGTTAGCTTTTTAGTTATTTTTAAATCATATTGGCAAAAAGCAAAAATCATTAAGAGGCAATTTATTATTTGAGGACTTCCACTGTAAAAAATAAAAGTAGTATAAATTACCCACATGACGTTTGCAAACCTTCCTATGATGCTATAAAAAGGACAATTTCTGGGGTCCTTTTCTGGAAATGAAAACGTTATTTGTGAACAGCCCCGGGGCAAATTGAAGGAGGAGCCTTGCATATTTACACTTAATTTTTGTTAGAGCCATTACTCCATTTTGTAGAGCCTATTATGCTTGTGAGTTGTGAGTCCATTTAATCTGCTAACAAATTAAAAATCTAGGCTCCACAAACATATTTAGAGTGGCCTAAAGACTGCCTATTCGTTTTTACAAATCTTTTTCACAAAATTCTGCCATTTTGAATTATAACAATTATCATTGAAAACTACAATTTTTTAATGAACCCCTCACCCGATCCATATCCAGTGAGTTGTTGGAGTTGAGCAAAGTCGAAGGAATGGACAAGTTAAACTTTGACAAAATACTATTTTGCACTAAATCCACCACCAGGAGTTCCAGAGTTGGAAATTAATTCTACTTACAATGAAAGGCCCAACAAAAGGATCTGAAATAATAAAAGAATCAGACCAAGAGATATCTTTGGTAATAATTACAATACAACTAAATCAAATAAAATATAATTAACGGCGTCAAAGTTCACCGTTAATTTTTATATCTAATTTTTTCTCCACTTACTCACTTCTACTGGAACTGTACAAAAATCACAATCACCTTCATTCCATTTTGTATTTGTCATAAATTTTATATGTAGATATAATTTATGAACAGCCTCTTCCAATTTATTCGCGTAGCTTTGATTATTGAAAACCCATTGTTTTTACTTTCCCTTTGTTCACTTTGTTTAAATTAAAAATACTCAAATTGAACTGCAATTTATTTTTACAGATATATTTTCGTTGGATTTTTTTTGGTTTTAATTATTATTTAAACTGAGTTTTCATCACTGTTTACCCTTTTTTACCCTTCTTTGTTTTGCTTCGCTTTGGCTTAAGCATTACTATTGCATCATGCTGGATTTTTCTTCTTCGATTCGATTCTTTCAACAAATGCCGACGAGGGAAGAAAGTTTGGGAAATTGTGAGCGGGAATATATTGGGAAAATGAAAAAATATGTAATCCCAATCTTAATAGTCATAGCTAATCTCTACACAAATACCGTAAGGGCTTGGCTTGGGGAACATTCATAAATTACCGTTGTAAAAATTACAAACATTTAAATATTAAATGTTCCCACGTCCACCCAACGACCCTCTTTTACGCGCACATTTTTTAAATATTTAAAAGAAGTCCACTACTCGGTAAGGAATTTATGGGCGGCCCTTTATTGCCATTGAACTATATGAATCTGTAGTCAAAGAAGGTCCATTTTTGCAAATAAAAATCAAACCGCGTCAAAGGTACGCCATAACTTTGACGTTGAACTATGCGTAATTTTTGTAGCGGACAGTAATAAATTGTAAAATATATTTTCGTATCTAACCCAACAAATTACTTGCAACTAGATTAGTCCTAAACTTTATTTTTAGAAATTGTCCAATTTGCAATTAGCATTTTATTACAACTCTAAATGCTGCAAAACATGGTTTTTACAAGCTTGCAATTTGTTGTACAAAAACATCATATTAACGTCTTTTTCAAAAAGCGAAAAATGTTCTGTTTGACCTCTTTTAAGAAGTAAACAGTTTTCATAATTATGCGGTTTCAAAATATGTAATGTTTCCAAATTACATGTTTTTGAAAAGATTCTAAATGTCATATTTACGTATTTTTGAAAAGGTGCAAAATGTCGCATCTACATTTTTAAAAAAAAGTAACAAATGCCCTGTTTAAACACTTTTCAAAAGGTGCAAAATGTTTTAATTACGTGTTTTTAAAATTGTAAAAAGATTACGAATCCTAATTTGATTTTTTTTAAAGAGATGAAAAACGTCCTGCTGTCGTGTCTCAAGGCGCAACGCTCTTAAAAAGTGAAAAAGTCATAACTACATCTCTTTGAAAATATTCAAGCAAAAAAAATGCTGCTATTCTAATTCATATGAAAGAAATCAAAATTTGCAATGGCAACTTTTTTTAATTGTACATGATGGGCTGTTCATAAATGATGTTTCCGCTCACAGAGATGGGCCAGGGGGTTGAATCCACCTTCACTCAAACCAGCATTAAAAAATAGATATGGGAACAAATCACCTGGAAAATGGAGGATTGGTATCAAAGTTTGAAAGAAGAAAAATACAAACTTTATTTATGCAGAGCCCCTTGGAGTATTTTCTTGCCTATTGTTGCCCAACGCAAGCCGTGAATTACAGCGAATGACCTAAACCGGTGTACGGCCCGTAAACTGAATTCATATTTTGTTAGTCGGCGGTGAGCTTTAACTTTTTTTATTTTGAAATAATTATTAATTTATTTTAGTGGCATTTAAATTATTAAGTTAAAAATGTAACTATGTATAATTATATTATATATATCCGGTTATGCATCTTTCGAAAAATTGTAATTTGGAATTTTGACCCCTTTGAAAATATTCATTTCCAGCTTTGACATTTTTGAAAGTGGCAATTTGTAGTTTTGATCTTTTTAAAACTGTAAATTACTTGCATTTGCAACTTTGAAAGTACAAATAAGTCTAGTTTTGGTCTGTTTGAAAAAGTGCTTTTTTTATTTTGAAATTTGTTAAACTGTAAATTATTAGTTTTTGACGTTTTGAAAGTGGTACTTAATTTCCAGTTTTGACATTTTTGAAAATGGATATTTTTAGTTTTAACTTTTTTTTTAAAAATGTTGATTTAAACAAAAATGTATGAATGCCGAATGGTGTGTAATTCTAGTAATTAATTACAAAAACGTTCACACCTAATAGGTGTTAAAGCTGCATTAAATAAAAATAATAGTTTTGGTTTTTGCTTTAGCATTGTTTTAGTTGCTAATTTCACACGTTTTGAATATGCTTTTGGCCCCGTAATAACAGAGACGGAGCAGTAAAGTAAGTGAAAGCGAGTAAAATGCTTTGTTTTCAAAATGTTCATTCTTTTTTTCCCTTTTTTTGGTGGTCTTTATTGACAGTCAAACAGTGGTCAAAGTGTCAAATACTAATCCTTTTGTAACAAAATGGAAGCCAGTGGTAACGCTTGGCTATAGGGAACCACAGAGTGAGAAACGTAGGGCGCCAATTTCTCAGTGGTGAGGAGAGCTACTACAACGCATGGGGCA
>JAQFZC010006963.1:0-11805 GCA_034695205.1 Dicyrtoma fusca | reverse complement strand
ACACAGAGCCATACACGATTAGCAGGCAGTGACCGAGGATTGAAGCTTCGGTCTGAGGCTGGAAATTTCCATTCCAGCCTGCAGTCCTAACCGCTCACCCAAGCACGCCTGCTTCAATAATATGAACTTATGATGACAATAAAAGGCTGGGACTGGGCCAATATGCTTCTTGACCGACGATGTGAGATTTGAATGAGACAGAAGATCGGTTACCTCGTAGTAGGCCAAGAATCCCTTTTGGTTGAGGATCTCGCCGCCTGCCCCGCCGCCCGTCACACCAGCGCCGATGTCGAACTTGGTGGCGTCTTGTAGCTCGTAGGTGCGACTGAAGAGACCCACGCCGACGTTCACCTTCTCCTTGGGGGCGTCTCTGAGGAAGCTGGTGACGACGTGCTCCAGGCTGTCGCCGCCCTCACTGATGGAATGGAGGGGTGAGTGGTGGGACAGCTTGTTGTCGCTGAAGTCGTAGGTGACGACGTTGAAGAAGTCGACGTACTTGGACAGCTCCTCCAGGTCCAAGGACTTGATCGACTTGCTCTTCAGCTTCGTGGACAACGTGAGACGCTCAGCCTTGGCCGACTTGGCCTCTCCTTCGAACGCCAGTCGCAGTTCCTTGATCAGCTGAGTGTATCCCTTGGCGCCTCTGCTCCCACAATCACACGCCATTCAAATCAAACACATCTCAACGCTATTTTATCCTCAACAACTTATTTAACATGCAATTCACCCTTCAATTTCCAGAAATTATTTCACAAGTTCTACATGAATTCTTTCGCGGATTATTCAGTTAGACTGTCATTTTGAATTCTAAAAAACCTCATTTTGGTTGGACATGGCACGTTGCTTACTGTCCCATCGCCCACTATATATACCTTCAACTCACCGTACAAGAACAAACCATTCGAATCTTCTCTTAAAACCTACTTACAATTAGAGTGCATAAAGTCAATAAAAATCACAGTTCCGCACTAGTGTATTTAAAATAGTGAATCAAATAGCTACACACCGTCATAGAATGTTTTGCATGCCACTTTTACCGAAAAGATGCGGCTGTATGAGCTTGTATTGAACTTTCAAAGATGAACAATCATTGTAGTCTGATTTTGCTTCTTAACGGACCATATCGTGGGTGAAGAAGTATACTGTGGTACAAGTCCAATCCCTGCTTAAAAGCATTGTGTCAGCAGCATGCCCATAGCATCCCCTTAACGTCGCCAGTGTGACGCAACTCCCAACAATCAACTTTTTGCATGAGTATTAAAACTGTAAATAACCGCTTTAACACTTTCAAAAATAATAAAACTATTATTTTCACTCTTCAAAAGTCGTAAAACTGGTAATTCCATGCAAAACAAACAGTGTCAAATGGCTAGTTACGTTTTCTAAAAAATATGTACAAAAATTCTGATCTTCACTTTTCAAAAACAGTAAAACGACTAGCTGTACTTTTCAAAGGTTGTAAAAATAAGTAATTTCATTTTTTAAAAGTGCCCACGTAGGTATTTATACTTTATAAAAAAATATGTGTACATATAATTTGTATTTTGTGATCTGGATAAACACAGGTACATAAATAGTTGATTGCTGGGGCTCGTATTAAAATGAGGACATTATGGGGAAGCCACATGGACTTGCTTGATATTGTTTTGAAGCGGGGACAGTGGTCTTTGAGGACAAAGTGCTTCTTCACCGACGATATGTATGTATTCGTATGCGTAGGTAGCATGGAAGAATGACGGTGATGCTATTCATGCAGTATACCTTGAGTCCACATTCCAGTCCACATCGATTCCATCGAACTGACGCTCTCTCAAGAATTCCACGGATTCGTACACGAAGTTGTTCATTCTGTAGACACTGCTCGTCATCTCCTTCAGGGCGGCATCTCCACCAATCGACAGCAGAACCTACGGTTAAAGTAACGGGAAAATGTCTCAAGTAAAATCAAAAACCAGTAATTGCATAGTTTCATGTAGAGTCATCAAGTTCCCCTTTACAGCAGTTCAGGATGAGACAGAATATCATATTATGCAAG
Organism: Dicyrtoma fusca; assembly: GCA_034695205.1. Taxonomy (NCBI): domain Eukaryota; kingdom Metazoa; phylum Arthropoda; class Collembola; order Symphypleona; family Dicyrtomidae; genus Dicyrtoma; species Dicyrtoma fusca. Next base: position 9,770 of record JAQFZC010006963.1, on the reverse strand, counting down.
AGCGTTATTGGAAACTGAACTGGTTCGTGATTTTGGGCTCAAGACTTTGAAATCTCTAACTCTGGCTTTGACACTTGATAGGCTAAAAGAGAATCTCTCCCTCAGGTACTTGCTCCCAAATGCAAACATTCTAACACAGGACAGGAATGGCGAGGCACACACTTTTATCCTCCAAATTGGAATGGAGTGGAAATAATAAAGCCACCCGCCTTCCTTCCCTTCCACTCACGGCACAAATGCACTCCAACTCACTCAGCTTTTAGGGGAAATAATATGTGCTCAGTCATTTAATTTCATCTAAAACATTACTGCGGGAAACCTGAGGAAGTGTATCCAAATCTACATCGGCAGATGCAGGTAGAGTGGATTTAGACGCACTTCTAAATAACCCCGCAAATTAGGAACCAAAACGACATATTTCCAAACATTCCTTAAGTCATGTACAACCCCTGAGTTTTTAATCATTTCAAAAATGTTTCACTTCATTTTTGGGAACAAAAAAAATGGCATATTTTCACATTTAAAAAGTGCAAAATGGCATTTTTGCGCATTTTTAAAAAGTGAAAAATGGCATACGTTCACATACAAAAAATGTGCAAAATAGTAAAAGTAGCAAAATTATGAAAATTATAAAATGCCACATATAAAAATGTTTAAAAAGGGAAAAATCTGCTATTCGCATGTTTGCAAAAGATGGAAAACGTTTTCTACAGTGTGCATGATCTATCTAGCAGCATTACTTGGGTTTGATTGGAAATGCGTAATTTTGCCTCGTGAAAAGTTACATAAGTGAGCTAGAAGAGAAGAGGGAAGTCGGAAGGAAGAAGGGAATGGAGTGTGCACTTAAGTAGGGGTCTAATGATGACACAGTGGAGAGTGGAGTAAGAAGTATGAAGAGACTCGAGACTCCGTTGGTGCTCCAAAGGGAGGGAAAGAAAGCAGGGAGAATAATCAAGGAATTCTTTTCTATTTTAGGAGTCGACAAATATTGTGCGAGAGAGTCCTCCTTGGCCCGCCCCTACACTGCTCGCTCCCAAAAGACCTTCATTTCACTTCACTTTTACAGTGGTTAACGCTAATAATTGCTCTTAAGCTATCAATAACGGTTCGGGTGTGACATACGCGCTAATCCTCATCTTTAACAACGGTTAGCCCAATCCACAGATCGTTAACCATTAATAAACTAGCAAAATTGTTAAAGTGAAATGAAGTCGTAAACGAAATAAATGGTGCAAAGGTTCCCAATGGGAACCTTTGCAATGGGAACTTCCCATGGCTTCAGGCTTCTTCCAGCCACTATGCACTTGCACTGGCAACTGCACATCGACCTGAGGAAGGTGAAGCCTGTGAAATGTAAATATTAAAAATCCAATGCACTTACCTTGAGTTGAGAATTCTTTTCCTTAAGTTTAAGTAACTTTCCGAAAGTCTCGACATCCGATGGATCTGCCGCATTGATCTTATGATCCTGTCACAAATTCATTGACACATTATAAATGAGACACACATCTCCGTACAGCAACATTTATGCCCTCACATATCGCATATCTCACACCCTATCCTCAGCCACCATCTTTTCATTCTCCTCTCTCCCCAACACCCCTCACGTTTATTCCAAGTGTCGACTTTTGTTTCAGATTTAATTTCACGTCAAGATTAATCATTTGTCTTCCCCACATGCTCCAAGCTACAGACCTGCATGCTCGCACATGAGTACGAAGCTACGGCACTTCTCTCCATCTTCCCATCTTCGCACATGCAGATGCAGGAACAAATACCCGCTGGAAGGACGATATTGGAATTTGAATTTCTCAGCAGCAATCCACGCTCTCCCTCGCTTGCGTTCATCTGCTCACTTTCTTCGTGAGGGTAAAATAATTTCTGTTCCACTTGCATGCACTTGGATGGCCACGGAGCTTTTAAGAGCCCACTGTTCCACAACGCAATGCATATCGTTCCCGTAAATCATGTGTCCCCATATATTCCCCTCCATAAAAACAACAACTACAAGCTACAAGACGCTGGAATGGAGTCATTGTCATTGTGTAAAGTTTAAGGGCTTTAGTTTTATAGTCTTTCCCCTTTTTTGATTCCTTTTCTATGGAGCTGACTGGGCTATATTCCTTATCGTAATCCTGGTTAATTGTGAGGCTATATTATCCTGGGAGACGAAGCATCGTGGCACAAGTCCACTGTCCCTGCGTGTCTTAATAAAAACTGCAAAATCTACTTGTGCACTATTTTGGAACAGTGGAAATTAGCAGTTTTGCTACTTTTAAGAAGGTTTACTACCCGTAAAAAGTGTAAATTAGCAGTTTTATGATTTAAAAAATGTAGATATCACGTTATAGACTTTGGAAAAAGTGTAAATGGCGCTTTTTGTTAACATTGAGAAGTTTGAAATGCAAGCGTTGATATTTTTGAGAAGGGATGCTATTAAAAAATCCACGTGACACGGAGGGACGTGTGACTTGTGTCAGGATGCTCTTTAACGGGGACTGGATTTGTGCCAGAATGCTTCTTCACCCACGATATGTGTATCTTTGAGGTAATGCTCCAGTTGGCCTATTTATCCACTTGTATAATTTCCATTTTGATTTTGATGTCCTTGTGTTATTGTGGCGCTCTCTCTTTACTGTCCTTTGTATGTGCTGTGTTGTGTGTGTTGGATCGCATGGAGTCATAAGTGACGTCTGTCCTCCGTGGCTGGAGAATGGAATGTGCCCGCATCGAATTAGAGTGTAGTGAGACGAAGACGTGTAGTGGCTAATAGTTCTGCTGTCTACTCTGGGACGTTTAGTCTGCGGTGGACATATTGGAATACAAATTTGCATTGAGATAAATGAGGCTTGAAGGGAAGTGCTATGGAGAGCAAGATTTGGTGTTATTTTCCATGTGGGTCTTACGAGGGAGTGAAAGAGGGAAATAGTGAGCAGCTTCTCTTTTACGACCAGACACTTTACACTCATGGCGTAGATATCCCAGCCACTTGTACAGTCAGGATGCGTCCTCGGTGCCAAGTGTTCGCAGTGCTCTGGCCCAGCAGTCCAAGGAATTGTAGCCGCGCATTCCACACGAAAGGACACGAGGTCCCTCTTTATTCCTTCTTTATCGTCCTCTTGTCACACATTTCCGGCACACACATAGCACCCTTTGCACCAGCCGCGTCCTCTGCCACGACCACACACACCTTCCTGGGCTTGGAAAGCAAAAGGACGCATTTCACGAGTCAAATATGCGGTCAAAGAAACGACAGTCGGCAACGGAATTTCCCAACCCTCTGTGGTAAATGCTGATATAGACGTGTGTACACTGTACCAAATCACCACATCATAACCGCATCAAAAAAAAGTGAGTCCATTTTTAATAGCTATAACTGCATCATTTTGATACATTTGAATGCATCATAATGATGAGGAAAAGATGAAGTCTAGATGAGTTCTAAATAAGGGAATTAACATGGGCTAAAAGTGGACCTTATCAGAACTTCATCAATAACTCATCATAATGAATCAAATTAAAAATGGACTCACTTTTTCGCAAAATGATGCGGTTATGATGGTATTTGGTAGAATGTACGTACACTACCAAATCTCATTAAAAAGGATCCAATTATTCATTTGGACGCATTAAAACCCCATATGGAACGCAATAAAGCCACTTTGAAGCGCACTAAATGCAATTTTTAATGCGTTCCAAATGAAAAATTGCATACTTTTTAATGGAATTTGGTAGAGTGTACGTATGTAATTGGGACTTTTTGGACAATCATTGTTGTGAAGGCTTGCAAGGACGGGATTTGCAGATTTTCAAAAATGCCCAAAATTAGACTATTTGTGTGCATCTTTGGAGGCTTAAATGGTGTGTGTTAAAAGAATAGTCCACCTCCCCCTGCAAGCCTCACCGTCACGGCTCCCACCACAAGGCCGGTCTGTGACAGTCCAGGGAAATTGGGAATGGAAGTGGAAAGTGGACTCGTGTGGTGTTCGGGTGAGCGCGTAAGTAGATTACAGATGCTCCAACTAACAACTAACAAGCCTCAAGAACAGAAGCAGTGGCTCTGCTCCGGTGTTTCCGCTTTTCAGCTACTTCGGTCGTCCCTCTGTGTCCGTAGTGCAGTCTGCCCACGTAAAGCAAAGCTTGCCCGACCCCAAACCTCAACCCAACACAACGGCACCTACAAATATCACTCCCGTCCCTCCAGTCAACTCCAGTCAAACTACAACTAATTAGCCTCCCAACCCTGTCAAGCCATGCTTTCTCATTCCTGCAAATCCTATCTCATCCCAAGTCCAAGTACATGCAGATCGTGGGTGAAGAAGCATTCTGGCGTAGGTCTACGGTATCCTTACTATCACTTTGGCGGAAGTCCAAACAATCAACTTGTTTCCCACATCTTTAAAAAAGGGTAAATACCAGTTTCACACATTTTTGAATAGTTCAAATGGCCATTATACTACTTTTTAATAAGTACAAATAAATACTAGTTTTACTACTCCTAAGAAGTGTAAATTAGCTGTTTTAATTACTACTTTTAAAAAATATGTAAAAGAGGTATTTACACTTTTTGAAAGCATACAGATTAAAAGTTGATTGTTGTGACTTGTGTCACTATGAAATTAAGGGGATGCTGGACTCACGCCAGAATGCTTCTTCAGCCACGACATTCCCATTGCCTATTCGAAAGAAGTCCTTGGGGTCTACATATCAGATACAAACAGCTTCAAAGGGGAAAAATGTTGCCCTGAAATTCCTACAAGTTGCCCTTATGGATTTTGTGTGGAAGAAACGGAGATCTAGCTGTGACATGAAAGAAGATGAAAAGTGGCTGTGAAATTGGCGGGCATCGGGTGCAGCTGGACGCTGAGAGTCCAGTGCGGTGGCAGCTGCTGGGTGGAAGCAGTGACTCTGGAGACACGGAGCAGTGAGATGATTATTGGGTGAGGAGGAGAGAGACGCTCTGCTGAGGAATAATAATAATTCTCCACTCTTGAGCTTCTCTTTGTTTTAGGCGAGGAATGAGAGTCTAACTAAAAATCAATGCAAGTGTAAATTGGAATTCGAAGCCATTTTGAGATGAAATGATGAGCCTCTCCTCCCCTCCCTCTCCACCTGCCTCAGGGGGCGCACCTTGGACCCGCACTCCAACTCTGCTCTGAAACACAGACTTTTGCACAGAGGACTTAGTGGAGTTGAAAAATGGAGAATATGAATACTTTGGTGGACGATATGTTGTTTTCCTTTTCATCGATCCATCGACTTTCATCTTTTACCTAAACGCCTGCCAATGACATACCTGTCCCACTCCGCTCTCCCTCCCGCCACGGACGGACCCAGTCCCTGCCCCTCTCCTGCATACACACAGCTCCTTAAGGTCCAAAAACACGCTTATCCATTATTGCTACAGTTCAAAGTGAAGTCGAGGCAAAACGCCCACGTGCAATACGACGCTTAACCAAAGCAAAACGGAGCAAAACTCAATATTTCCGTTTTTATAGCACACAAATACGAGGCGCTATTCAAGTTTTCCAAGTTTTAATGGTTTAAAAAAGTGTAAATTAAAGAATTTCATGTTTTGAAAAGCTTTAATGTAGGGTAAGCATGTTTTTAAAAAGCGCATAAATTAGTTTTTACACTCTGCTAAATTGCTGTCATATTTTGCATATAAACACATTTCCCCTTGCTTGTAAACCATAGTGGATACGCGTGTTTTTGCATGTTAAGGAGCTACATCTGAATGTGATCTGCTATATGCGTAGAGAAAGTAACGGACGGAGGCAGCGGTCTCATTTGTTCGGCAGTAATGTGCATTTGCCCGTAGACCTCCGTCTGCTTCCATGGAATCTTTGTGGGGAAGTAAAGTGGAAATCAAGTTCAATAAATCCAATGGACGTAAAGTTGGTGCAAGGATAAAAGCTTCCTATGAAAATGTTGCTCTTCTGGGTAGCTGCCTCCTGTAATTACTTGTGTGCCAACACTCCCCACTCTCTCAACCTCCACTCAACCTTCCGTTTAGTCCGTCCTCGTGTGTCTTATAGTCAGCTGCACTTGTGTCTGTAAGTTACTGGCTGCTCAATCAAATGAGGTAGGATTTGCCAAGCTCCTGCATTAACTGCATTACAGCCACACTCTTATTCCAGAGGCAGCTACATAATATTTTTTAAGCTGTTGCTTAATAGAACGTAAATCAATTTTTTTCCTAATGCGAACCTGACGTGATGTTTGGGCGAATGCCGTCGTTGTGATTGTGAAATCTAATTATTGGTATTACGACTAGAAGCTACTCCCTTCTTGTTAGGTACACAGATGCAGTGTATGCAACAAGAGATTTGATGGGCTGATAGATAGGGCTGACGTCTGCATTAAATGGTTCACCTTGAGATTTAATTTCGAGTAGATGAGAACAGTGCATAAGTTGCCATCCACGTCGTCGATAGACATTTTCCCGTCCCCATCACGATCCAAAGCAGCGCTGTCCAAGTAGCAAACGAGATTTCCTGGGCGAGCTGTGGTGCCGTCGTGCAAATAAATAAACAAAAAGACTCAATCAAACAATGACCACTCTTTGAACAACAACGCTGGATTACGCATGTAATTGTGACAAGTTGAGCAGAAGGAGGAACCACACAAGTCCATGCATCTCGAGAGTCCGGCTACGTAAGCAATCTCTCATTTCCCCTTCCTATCTCTCTACGTACCCACTTTACATGCCTCTATGAATATCTGCACTCACACCAAAATGAAAAAATGTTGATGCACAACAGAAGTGGATTTGAATGGATCGTCGGTGAAGAAGTATTGTGGCACAAGTCCAATCCCTGTTTAAAAGCATTCTCACAACATATGCAAAAGGAATATTTATTCTTTTTCAAAACATCAAAAACTTCTTGGATTGGCGCCACAATGCGTTTTCAAGGACGATGCACAATGGTGTACATAGAACATAATGAATGGTAGTAATGAGCGGGTTTGTTACATGTTGACGGAGGGAACGTAAAATAGGAAAAAATGAAAATAATAAAAACCAGAAACAAGACTGACTGTTAAGATCATCCTCCTCCTCCTCCTCCTCAGACACGGCCACTTCCTTCTCCTTGACTAGCTTCCGCTTGATCACTTCACTCACGGGGATGGCCACTGCTTCCGGCTTCGCTTTGAAAACAATCTTCTTGGAATGCTTGCTCCAGTCCACTGGAACTCCGTCACGTTTGATTCCCATCATCTCCTCTCTGCTCGGTCACCCGGCCACACACACAAACAGACCGTTAATATCTTTCAGACTTTGGAAATATTAGTGTCCTTTTCAGGTTTTACAAGTAGGTAAGAGCATCTTTGCACCTTAACACATTTCCCTGCGCGTCTCTTTGCTTTCAAGCATTATTGCATACACCTATCCGTTTGCTTCTTAAGCAGCAATATATTGCTTTTCTAACCTTATTTCATAGCTTGCAATTGAGGAATATCAGAGTGGCTTAAAAGTTGATGAATACTCAACTTTTATCCTTTGTAAAAACGTTTTTTGAAACCTTAAATTTTAGGATTTTGATTTTTGAAAAAGATTGGTACAAGAGTTATAATCCTTCCTTTGTAAAAAACGTTATTTTCTAAAAACAGGCGGTGAACGCCATATAGGGCCTTGAAAGATGATGGTGCCTAAATGACTTGTATCTGTAATTCCTCTTAATTTTATTTTAGCATTAGGGTGACTTTGCAGATGGACTGCATTTAGAAGGCCAGCAGGAATGATGGAGACGTTTGGCTCTTGGTGATTTGTTTGCAGTGCCTTGTGAACGTACCTCATGACTTTGATGAGTGGATACTTGCCGCCTCCCCCACAGACGTCCCCTCGGAAGTCATCCATGTCCACCGTCCACACCATCGCCCCTGCAAAGCCCGTACTCTTGACCCAATCCATTTTAATTTTGATGGAGCGCTCATCGTCGAAGCCAACCCATTGATCTCCATCCACCAAGTAGGGCACTTTCATCTCGTCGTCCCAGACGTACTGCGCCTTGTTTGTCTTCAATATTTCACAGATCTACAGACGACAGAGAAAAAAGGACACTCACGTCAGAATGGAAACAAAGAGAGACTCTTTCATCCTCTGCTTTCTCCGCATTACATAACCTCCATCCTTCCATCCATCCCACCCTCCATTATATCATCCAGAGCCAAAGACACAACATCATCAAACCAACCTACTATTTCAATTTGGAAAGACGAGTTAAAGATAAACAGTTTGTCATTTCATTACTCCGGCTCAAGTTACTAACGTGGATGGTGAAGGATCCGAGAGTACAAACAGAATCTCAAAGGAGAGACGAAGGCAAGGAAAGGGACATGGAGATGAAAGGAATTCAAGTTAGCAACCAATTATTTCATTTTTCCACGAATCCCTCCCTCCGCTATCTCCTCAAACACAGACAGACGCTCTCCCAGCCCAGGACGGAGAGTGAAGAATTTGAGCCATTCAGCCACCAAACATGCAATCAACCACATCAACAAATACATTCCGTCAACCACCCAATCCCACTGCACTTGGGCACGCTTTCAGTAATCACTCACCGCTCCGCCAAAACACGACACTATCTTCCAAAACATTCAAAATTAGAGAATAACACTAAAAATTGCGCATTTTAATGGAGATCTCAAAAGTAGATAAATTATCATTTTCAAAAAGGTCAAAGGAAGAAAATTATATTTTTTGAAATGACTTATACGCCCTGAACACGATTACTATGTATGTGCCTACGCGTAGTGGTAAGTTGGAAATAAAAATGAGAGCAGGACCATTATTATGCATTCATTAGCTTGAGGATCGACAGTCTACTTCTTCCTGCTATACATTTGGAGCCTTCCACACAATATTTCATGGAGTTATAAGTAGAGGGAGAGCAGTATGCAAATATCCAATGAAAGTCCTTTAAGTCTTCATCAAATTCAATTTCTCATATTCAATGTTGAGCAAAGTTTTCCAAGTCACACGATATTTTTTGATGCATATGCGTGTGTTACGTGGATATATCCGCACACCTATGTACAACCTATACAGGGGCTCAAGGCTGCGTTGTATTTTAATATTTATTTCACTTACTTCTAGTGAGCGCTTGAAACTTTGATGATATGAGACATTTTAGTTTGGAATTGGGAAAAAGTGTTTTTTTCCTGCTATGGTTAGTGACATATGAGAACCTGGAGGATTGTTGGTACACTCTACCAAAACTCATTAAAAACGGACGGATTTTTCACTTGGAACGCATTAAAAGCGCATTTAATAAGAAAGAAGGATGGCTTAGATGCGTTCCAAATGAGAAATCCCTTCTGGTTGAATGAGTTTTGGTAGATGGTACATTTTTGCGCTGTTTGTGGAGGTAAAAGTGAAATGGGAAAGTGTGCCATGGCTGGGTGATGGGAGGGTGGGTGGTTGCTTTCTTTCCAGTTTCTGAGGTAAAAGTCAAAGGAGTGAAAGGAGATCCAGAGCGTGTCAGTGAGTTGCATGTGATTCTGTGAAGGCTGCTGGAAAGACTAACGAGGGAACTATACGAGTCGTTCACGCCTGATTCACTCAATATATTTTTTCTGAAAAGAGCATTTAAAAAAAACCTAAAATGGCTTAAAAGCATGATGCCAATGGGCACTTTCGTCCACCGACTCATATTATTAAAGCGCGCGCTTAAACTGCACGAAAGTCGTGAGTCTGTTTTTCTCATTCCGGCGATTTACATACTGAAGGTTTTTTTTTGAATTTCGTTTTAAAAGTGACACCAAAT
>JAQFZC010006962.1:0-11811 GCA_034695205.1 Dicyrtoma fusca | reverse complement strand
TGGTTCATATCCACAAACTCTTAAATTTAAGACTTCGTGGATATGAACCAATTTGCTTTTAAGAGTTCCTGGATGTGAACCATTTTGCTTCTGGTGTTTTTTGGATGTAACCCATTTTGCTTCTTAACCGACGATATGCATATCGTGGCTTAAGGGGAAAAGTGACGCGTATCCATTTTTCCAATTTTTAGTGCGTAAAGTTATGCGATAAAAAGTAGGAAAAATGGAAATGGATACGCGTCACTTTGCACCTTAAGCCACGATATTTAGTTTTTAATATTTTTGAAAATCGTCATTTCTAGTTTTGATCATTTTAAAACGAGTAATTTCTAGTTTTTGAACCTTTTGAAAGTGTTATTTACTAGTTTTGGCCTTTTTAAAAAAAGTCTTATTTACAAGTTTTGACGTTCTTAAAAAAGTGTCATTTACTACTTTTCACCTTTTTAAAAAAGTGTCATTTACTATAGTTTTGACCTTTTTGAAAAAGTGTCAATACCTGGTTTTGGCCGTTTTGAAAAAGTGTCATTACCTGGTTTTGACCGTTTTGAAAAAGAGTCATTTACTATAGTTTTGACCTTTTTGAAAAAGTGTCATTTCCTAGTTTTGACAGTTTTGAAAACGTGTTATTTCCTAGTTTTGACAGTTTTGAAAACGTGTTATTTACCAATTTTGACAGCTTTAAAACGGGTTATTTACTAATTTTGACTGTTTTGAAAAAGATTTCTTTATTAGTTTTGACGTTTTTAAAAAAGTGTTCGTTACTCGGTTGTACGGTTTTAAGGAGTACATTTATGGAAGTAAACACTTTTGTAAAGTATTTCTTTCGTGGATCCGCCCAGCTTCTAATAAGTTAAAATGGATAGATCCGTGTTTGGCAAAACAGTTCCATTACGTACTACAAATATTGCACCTGCTTTAATTACTTTCTGATTGTTGGTTACACTTTAGTGATGTCGACAGGGCTGGGAACGATAACTCTGAAGAATTTCAAAAGCTCGTGATTATGGTTCGTGATTTTGATGACGTCGATGAGTACGGATTTGGCTACCACGATAAAGATGAAGCTCCCCTGAATGAATCCGGAATTCGAAACAACTATTACGAGCATATATTTTTATCCGATGATCGATTGAATGTCCCCTCCGAAAATATAGCCACAAAGAAGGGAATTTGCGAAAATTACAAAAACATTGGGATTGTTCTCAGTCCTGATCCGGGTTCGAAATTTCGACGAAACCCCAAGACCACTTTGCCCGATGAAGAATTCAGTGATAAATTGGGCGAATTCATTGAGCTCATGATTTCCGAAAAGCACTTGGTCACTAAGAAAATCGGGGGACAGGAAATCACCGGAATTGAATTTATTTCCTACGTAGAACACTTGAGCCTCATCTGTAAGCATGCAAAGGATAATTTCCCGGCTGCCCAAACAATCGGGCAGTCTGCAATCATGATGGCAAATACGCTCGCCATTTCCACTGCCTGTCAGGTCTTCAAGAATAATTACAAAGAGTTTATTGATGCCGCTGTGGACGCTGACGATGAAACCCTGGACCGGAAGTACCACGTCGTTTTACAAGAAGCACTGGACGCCTTCAAAAGAGGGAAAACGATGGGAGGGAAAGTAATCGTGGAGATGTGTGAAAAAGAAGTTCGGTCCGCCTGCAAAGCATCCTACGAGACTATGAAGGAAATCTACTCCCTCAAAAGAACTATGAAACGGGAAGGAGAGCTGTACAAGAGAAGAAGTGAGATGGAACGTCAACGGATTCGAAAACTGGAGGATGACATTAAATTAGCAGAGAGGTCTGGGAAGGACTCAACCGAGTTGGTGAAGAATCTTCAAGAAGAACTTAAACAACAAGCTGAACGTGAGAAGGAATTTAAAATGAAAGAGGAGGAGCGGGAATCTGAAATCCAGAGTTTACAACAACAAAAATCCACAAATGACATCCCGGGCTGGCTCCGATTTGTGTTAGGCATTCTTGATCCTATCGCGAATGCATTAAAAGTTTTTGTTAGAAAGTGATTGATTTGTGATTTCTATTTGATAACTATTTGGGTTACAAGATTTGAACTATTTTAAAAGCGCTTACTAAAATGTCTATATAACTACATTGTTATACATTAATATACCTACTAGTATGTATTTGACCTGCCGCTTAGTAGCGTGTTCCTATTCAATTGTATTCACAAAAATTGTGCAGGTAAAATGTGCCTATGCATTTTGAATTCTACTTACAAACTGACTGTAGAGCTTAACATGGAGTCAAATTCTAATTTAATTCCTAATTACAATTTTGGATTTGAGTAGGTAAATGACAAATACGTGTACCGCATGACTTGCCACTCCAGATTTATGAGTAATACCCCATGAGTAAATTTTGCCCTTGATTGGTGAATACTATTAATATCTTTTAATAAAGTATAACAATTAAAAGCATTTTGGATTATGTACATACTGACATTATTTAAAAAGTAAAGGAAAACCATAAATCTCTATACAGTTTGCAATCTAAAAGTAATCGCCACAGAATTTTGTTTTCAAGATACATTTTGGCATTTTGCAGTTTTTGGAAATCAATAGCAGTGAGCAGTGGCATTTTGCACTTTTTGAAAATAGTTAGTAAAGGTGGCATTTTGCAGGCTAACATTCTGGTATTTGCATTGAACTTTCTATTGCAGTGCCTTCCATCGAATTCTTCCCTTCAAGCCACTATTCAATAACATATGTTTATATACTCGAGTGTTGCACGTTGAATCCAAAGCGATTTTCTCTCCTACACCTGCATTCCCATCTCCTTGGCACAGAGCCACTATTTAATGAACCGTCTGCCATTGCCTTTTACGAGCCTAACAAACAAAACCAAATAAACAGCTGTGCAGAACTGTCAAGTTCTGTCTATAAATCCAAGAACTTGAAGCGGCTACGAAAAAACTCTAATATTTTGATTTACATTGCATTTGACTGATTTATACACACGTTTCTTCACGGAGACGGGTAAACACTTTCCTGTCAAAGATTTATGTGAACTTGAGTCACAATGCATCTTCGCCCACGATATTTAATACTATACACACCTACTTATATCTACATCCTTTGACGTAATAAACATAATGCTTGCCTTCTTCTTCTTTGACTGTATTGACTTTAACAAAAACTTGAATGAATTAAAGACCAACCTACATACTCGAAGGAACGAGTGAATAATGCATACACTTGTTCATACAGTAAAATCACAAAAACTATATATAGGTATATAATAAAGTATAGCTAGCTATATACAATACCTTATATATACTTAAATTCTTCTTTTTTTATCCCGCACGTATTTACACTGCTGTTGCTTTGACGATAATGTTTAAATAATTTTATTTTTGCTGTCATAATGCAACAATTTATTGTTCTAAACAAAAGTGATTAAAACCTAAATTGCAGAAATTATTGTTATGATTGTAGTAATGTTAATAGTGCCTACAAAACGGTAGGCTATTTTTGAGTTTAAACGTTTTGAATTTTGATCGTATGCTTGTTTTTCCGTCTCGTAGATGACAAGCTTATTCTAGGCATGTGGATTTTTCTAATCGTAGGACATATTGTTGACTGGGAAGAAATGCTAATGGGTTTTGGCACTGGAGAAGTAATTAAAGTGTTAACTGACAACGTCTGTATAGCTACTTGTGTACTGAGTGAGAAGAACTAGAAAGTGGCAGATTATTTGTGCACACACACAGACACACACGGACACACGGTACAAAGTCAAAATACACTTTTTTGCACTTTTTTCTGGGACCACTCAAAAATTACCTGCTGTGCTGCAGCGTGTGCTGACACGATGGAAATACCAATAGCTATTTTAAAAAAATCGCATAGTAATTACAATCCAATACGCCATGGTGTAATATGTGCAAGGCCTCCAAAGTTCCCACTAAAAAAACCAATGCATTTGAATACCAGTACCGGTAATGACAGGGTCATAATCCGAATAATATTTGGACGGATTTTTATTTAGCTCAAAAGTCCTACGTGACTCCAGGCAGGGATGCTGTGCGAAAATCGTCAATCATATGCACTCTTTCTTTCCAGAACGAGATCTAAACTCCTATAAATTGTGGGAGATTTAGTTTGAAAGCTCAGTCAGAAATTTCCCTACTCCCAATAGAAAGCTGGTAAAACTGTAAAAAAGGAGAATCCATCGCTTCATTGCTACTACTACACATTCAAGGTAACAATTTCGGTTTCCTATTTTTATTTTTATACAAAACTCCGTGTTTATTTTATGTAATTAAGGTTTTAAACAGTAGAGTAATATTATAGAAAAAGGTGTATTTTTTTTTAAAAAGTGCTTTCAAAATTCTAGAAAGAAAATGCAACAACTTTTGTTCCGAAGCACCCTTGTCGTGGGAAGCATGGTAGCCATTGCTTGGTCTAGCCTTGACTTACGTATGTACACAGATTTTATTTCAATTTATTTTTCAAAGGTATGTATTGACTATACTAGTACAATAATTATTAATTTTAATTAATTTTTTCATTATTTTAACTTTTCAGTTTCATCCCAGACAGAAATGAATGACAGGCTACGAGGGCCACGAGCTGCCAGTAAATAAAGACAAAAAATCACATGTAAATTGTACACTTATTTAACACAGTTAGTAAGCACAAAAGATGTACATATGTATCTACTTAGTAAACCATTATCGTATATTTAAAAGGCTTATACCTACAAATATTTTGACTGTTTTTTGTGATATGCTAATAAATACAAGCTTGTAAGCTAAAAAGTGACCAGCAGAGATCCTATTTTAGTTGCAGAAAAGTCCATAAAAATCAGTGTCGACTGCCTCTCCATCATATTAAATTGTCCCACTCTTATTCCACTGATGCGTATTGACCGAATAACCCGGGAAATTTCAAGGGACACAACGTTTTTTTTAATTGTCATTTTACCTCCTTCGTCATTAGGAACATTGTTTAAAGCGGATCCATTAGTAGTGATTCCATCATACATTTTAGAGACAATCAATAGCGTGTCCAAAATCCGCCTCATTTGTCTTGGAATCCCAAAAGTTTTCTCGTAAAGAAGCCAGTAGAGAATGAGTCCATTGAGGGCAGCGAGAGCATTTAAAATCCCAATTATCGGTGATCTGTCAAAGAATTCCACTGCAAAAAAAGATCCTCCGATAGTTAGAGCAAAGCAGAAGATTTTCAAATTAAAGATTGCTGTTGCATTGCTCTGATTGAATAAATGAATGAAGACCGACAGATGACGGCAAACTTGGGTGGATTTAAAAATGTCCTTACGGTTTATAAATTCCTTTGTTCTGTACAAAGAATACAAAAACTGAATTTAAAGAGCAGTTTTACAAAATAATAGTTAATTATAAACTAACTTACATTTGCATCGTAACGAAATCTTCCGCCTTCCTCAATTGTTGGTTGCACCCCTCAAATGCGGACAGATGAAGGAATGCCACAAAATAAATTGTAAGTGTCCTATAAAAGCAATTGTAGCATTCCAATGGAAGAAATATCCAGAATTCCCAGGAAGCTTCTGAATGGCTGGAAAACATTTTATAAAAATACTGCGGCCTTTTCAAATCACTAAAAAGAATGATTAGTGCAAAACTAGTCGAGCCAAGCATTAGTTCAGGCAAATATTTTAAAAGTAGTTGTTGCTTCGATTTTGACGGAGGATTTAAAAGGCGGCTTTTGTAAGGAAATAATTTTCCACCACGAAGCTCATTCCAAACCGTAGGAATAGTGCAGGCCCAAGTAGTACAATTTGCATTTAAAGCTATGGCAATACAGGCACAGGCCAGTAGAAGCAGGTGAACTGAAAAATGATTAAAGTTAAAACTGTCTTTCCCATTAGCACTGATGTCAGTACAGTGATTTGAATGTACCATTAATGCAAATTTTATAGCAATGTAGGCAGTGCATAGTACACACCCCAAAAATTGAAATTTTGAAATAAATAATTTCAATTTTGAATTTTGGCGGCTTATCTTCCCCGTTTTGGGATCACAGTCAAATGGAAGGATGCAGAGCCTGGATAGGATGGTAAGGGTGAATCGATTTGAAGCATTTATTCTACAGGCAGATGAGGCTGACATGCTCAAAAATCTTTTTGTAAAATTCTATAAGCCAAAAAATAATACCGTTTATTCAAAGCACAATTCTATTTTATTTATGGAAAATCTACAACTTTGTAAGCAATAATGTCTTATATGTATATGAGTATTAATCACCGTTTCTAATGGAGGTCGCAGGCAATTATTCTTTCCTGGTATGTTGTTTACGTTTCCGCCAATATAATTACCTCCGGGAAAGCTTTTGACTAACGATTAATTACGTTTAGCATTTCACACTGACAGGTATCGTAGTAATAAAGGAATATTACAAACAATTATTACTTACACTTATAGTTGTGTAAATGGATGGGTAGTGTGTTGTTTGGGTTTGTATGGTTATTTACATCCAGAAATATAAGACCCAAATTCGACCCCAATTCTACGTGGTAATTACACTAAAGCTGTCCAATAATTAAATACAAAGCAATGTTTGCGAGAACTTTTGCTTGCCAAACAACGTAAGGTGATGGTTAAGGTAGCCCAAAAGCATAGAAGGCATAAGAATAGGGACCAACAAGTACTAGAAATTCTCATTCCATAACCATGTACACTTTAAATTACTCGATATTTTACTGTTATGTTAAGGCTACGAGAGCCACAATCTACCAGTTAATAAACTCAAAAAAAGGAACTGATATAAATGTCCTATAAAGCATATCGTCTGTCTAAATGCAATTTGTCCCAAGTCCAGTCTCAGCTAAATTGCAATATGTCCCAAGTCCTTATAATGGAAAATATCATAATGTGACAAAACTAGTAAAAGTAAATAACACATTTCAAAACGGTCAAAACTAGTAAATGACACTTTTTCAAAACGGCCAAAACTAGTAAATGACACTTTTTCAGAACGGTAAAAACTAGTAAATGACACTTTTTTTTAAAAGTCAAAACTAGTAAATGACACTTTTTTTTAAAAGTCAAAACTAGTAAATGACACTTTTTTTAAAAAGTCAAAACTAGTAAATAATACTTTTTCAAAACAGTCAAAACTAGTAAATGACACTTTTTTTAAAAATTCAAAACTAGTAAATAACACTTTTTAAAAACAGTCAAAACTAGTAAATAAAACTTTTTAAAAACAGTCAAAACTAGTAAATACCGCCTTTTCAAAAATGGAAAATATCATTACTGGGACATATTGCAATTAAGCTGAGACTAGACTTGGGACAAACTGCATTTACACAGACGACATGGCATACAATTAATAAGTAATTAGTGCACACAAAATATGTCTTACTAGTAATTCATTCTTGTGTATTATGAACGCGCTTATTATTCAAGCAAATATTTGTTACTGTTTTTTTTTGTAATATTTGAATAAATACAAGCTCATAAGCTAAAACGTGACCAGTAGAGATGCAATTTTAGTGGCAGAAAAGTCCATGAAAATCAGTGTCGACTGCCTCTCCATTATATTAAATTGTCCTACACGTATTCCACTGGCACGTATTGATCGAATAACCCGGGAAATTTCAAATGAGACAGCTTTTTTTTCCTCTGTCATTCCCCCATCATCGTCGCTATTAGTAACACTAGAACCAGAATCAGTTTTAGTTCTAGTGATCCCATCGTACCTTTTTGACACTATCAGTAGCGAGTCCTTAATCCGTCTCATCTGCATTGGAACCCCAAACGCTTTCTCGTACAGAAGCCAGTAGAGCAGAATTCCATCGAGAGCCGCGACAGCATTTAAAACCCCAACAATTGGTGATCTGTCAAAAAATTCCATTGCAAAGAAGGATCCTCCGATAGTGATAGCCAAGCAAAAGAGTTTGAAAGTGAATATTGCTGTCGCATTGCCTTGGTTAAATAAGTGAATGAAGACTGAAAGATGGCGGCAGACTTTAGTCGATTCAAAAACGTCCTTGCGGTTTATGAATTCCTTTGTTCTGTTTTACACACATTGCATTTAAAAGTTTGTTTTTCGAAAAAAAAATAGTTTTTTCTACTTTTAAAAAATGTATCTACTTACGTTTGTATATTAACGAACTCTTCCACCATCCTTAATTGATGGCAACACCCCTCAAATGCGGACAGATGAAGGAACGCCACAAAATAAATGATTGAGGCTCTATATACGAAGTTGTAGATTTCCAATGGAAAGAATAGCCAGAATTCCCAGGAAGCTTCTGAACGGCTGGTTAAGATTTTATAAAAAAACTGCGGCCTTGTCAAATCACTCAAAATTATGACCAAGGCAAAGCTGGCCGAACCAAATATTAGCTCAGGCAAATACAATATAAGCAGTTGTTGCTTCGATTTTAATTTTGACGGCGGATTTAAAAGGGGGTGGTTGTTTAGTAAACAGCGGTTAAAATTATTTTGGTCGAACAAATTCTGGAGCTCGTTCCAGACTGTAGGAATAGTGCAGGCCCATGTTGTACAATTTGCGTGCAAAGCTATGGTAACATAGGCACAGGCCAGTAGAATGACGTGAATCGAAAAATGATGAAAATTAAAACTGTCCTTTTTAGAAGCACTTATGCTATCGCAGTGATTCGAACGTACCATTATTGCAAATGTTGTAGTTATGTAGATTGAGCATATTATACAAGCCAGAAACTGAAATTTTGAAATAAATAATTTTAATTTTGAACTATGGCGCACTATTGTCCCCGTTTTGGAATTATAGTCAAATGGGAGGATGCATAGCTTGGATAGCATTGTAAGCGCAAATCGATTCGAAGCATTTAATTTACAGGCAGAAGACATAATGTTCAAAAATTATTTTGCAAAAATCAGCAAAACGATGTTTGGTCACAGCTGCTGCCACAAAACTGTACCAAGAGCTTCAGAGTGATAACTACGGTAGTATTAACCAGTATCGAATTGCATAGGGAAGTAATTGAATTGTCCTTGAGTCTTGTGTACGTTCCAGCCAGAACCTAATACTCGTCAATAGCTTTTGACTAACAATTAATCACGTTTGACAGTTGTAAGACAGTAATATTAGAAATTAACCCAACAAGTAATTGACAAGTGGCTCTAATTTGTAGCTGTTGGTCATATAATCAGCCAAAAATAATAAATTAGTGTGTAAATAAAGAAGATGAACCTGTACTCCCTTACATAGAATACAATTATGAACAATTTGACATTTCCGCCCAATAAGCTCCTAATTAAAACGCAATTAATAATGACGCCACATTTGTGGCCACAAAATCGATAAAAATGGGCGTTGACAGTCTCTCCATCTGGTGGAAAGTCCCGACACTAATTCCAATGTTGGGAATGGACCGTATTGCACGCAAAGCTTCAAAACCAATGCTTTCCCGACAGTTTCGTCCTACAATCAAATCTTCTCCTTTACAATCTTTCCCCCGCTGTGCCATCATCAGAATCCAATTCTTCAACACATTAATTTGACCCGGGATTTCAAAAGCCCTCTCATACACAAATGAGTAGACAACAATCCCATCAAAAGCACACCAGAAATTTAAAAGTGCAATGATGGCGGACTTTTCAAAAAACTGGATTGTAAGGAAACTTTCGCCAATGCAGAAACAAATGCAAAATATTTTCAATGCAAAGACAGAGTCTGCATTTGACTTGTTGAAGAGGTGAATGTGAAGTGCTAGATGGCGGCAACACTTGATTGTGCGCAAGACTTCAGCTTTTCGAATGAATTCTTTTCGTCTGTGGAATAATCACAAAATGAGTAATACGTATGAATTGCATACAAAAATATGAAAAATAATAATAAAATAAATCACTTACGCCATCTTTTGAGTCCGGTCAGTAAGTTTCTTTAGTCTTGCACTAAATTCCTCGAGGACCGACAAATGCAGCAGGGATACAAAGTAGAGCCTTGATACGGTTACAAAACTGCACCAATACTCTAATGGAACAAAAACCCAAAAAATCCATGGATTTTTAGAATTAGGTTTTTCTCCAACAATATTAAAAAGTAACTGTGGCCTCGTTGAATCACTGAGAAGAACGGAATTTGCAAGAACATTGGTCCCAAACACTAAAAACGGTAGGAATTTTAAAAGTATTTGTTGCTTGGAAAACTTTCTTCTAGATTTTCCGGATTTAAGGAAATCATTTTCACGGCCGCAATAAATTTCATTCCAAACGGTAGAATGGGTGCAGGACCAACGTTTGAAATTTATCGCTAAAAATGCGCCAAAAATGATGCAACAACACCAATCGTAATGAACGGAAAAGTGATTGAAATCAAAACTATTTTCGTCCTCCAAGGATTGGGTTAAAAGTAGAAATTTGAATAGAATGTAGGAAGTTGTTACTATGTTAAGAAGGACGAAGAAGTTTGTCAAAAATGCTTTAAATTGTGATCCCTGTTTCCTAATAGTCCCAGTAGCAGAGTCGAAATCAAACGGAATAACACAGAGTTTAGTCAGAATTACTAAAGCTATCCAGTTGTAATAGTTTTCCTTTTTTAGGTTCATTTTAAGCAGCTGGAGTCTATAGAAGAGCGAAACACTATTTCAAGTGTGCCGTCTTATGCGAAATAATATTTTTAGGGGTTGGCAAAGCATTTTGTAGTTTAGTTCAAAATCATGTATTTTACACAATTCCCCTGGTTAGAATTGAGATAAATTATAGAGCGGAAATATATATAATTATATATTGCAATACAAAAAATAAGTATGCATAATAACGTACTATTATTCAGCTCGACTAGTCATTATTTACTGGTTAATAAATATTCGCCATACACTGTGAAATTCATGGAGCGTGCTAGTTTTTAGTTAAGCGTGATAGCTATACATGTTTCCTAACAAAGCTAAGGTGCCCTAAAAGCATCAAAATACCTTAAAAAACCTCAAGTCCTCTTTCGTCCAATTGCCTTCGTTAGAACTTATTTACCTGGGTTTTTAAATGTTTGCACGGTTTAATTACCGTTTTAATTAAGCTGGTTTGGTTTTCTAACTGAAGTTTAATTTAAAAAAATTTTAAACCAGTTATTTGAAAGGAAATGGGACGAAAACAAAACAATTGTGAAAAAAACGACTCACTTTTTCTCAAATTCGTTTTAACCCATGCTTTACCCCGCTTCAGTTTTTTCGCTACCCAGCGTCACGTAATAATGTGTTGAATGAGTTAAAAATGAAGTCAAAGTCTTAAACTTCCTTTTAAAGCCATTTCCAGAACGATTGAGTAAAGTTTACCTTTCCATTGAGGTCAAAAATCTTATTAATTTCTAAAAATCGACCTTGTCTCAGTTTTTTATCCATAACTTTTTTATTTTAAAACCGATTTTAAAACTGATTACTACAAGAGATTGGGAATAAAATTGTTTTTAAAATGTGCTATAATATGATTGCGCGACGTTTCTGGTTTGGGCTGTAGGTGGGGGGGGGGGGCGGCAAAGGTTATGTGCAACCCAGTACACGACTGTATCCTAATGCTACAGATATTTTGGAATTGTTTTTATATAGTTTGAAACGTGTCACAACAAACTGCAGTGCTTATGATAGCGTTAGTTATCAATTAATTTATTAGTTAAGGTGCTGCTGTTGGTTCGGAATTATAGTGCTCTAGACATACTAGACAGTGCATTTACTTACAAGAGCTAATAAATAAAAACTAGTTTTATGTAAGCTATATTGTGAACAGCAGAGATTCAATTTTAGTTGTTGAAAAGCCAAGGACGATCAAAGTCGACTGCCTGCTCATCATATTGGATCGTCCCAATCTAATTCCACTAAT
>JAQFZC010006961.1:0-11811 GCA_034695205.1 Dicyrtoma fusca | reverse complement strand
AATTACGGCTACGGCGCTGGAGGGGGTCCACTAGTTTGTAGAAGAACAATTTCAAATGTGAAAACAACATTGACGATTTGTAGAATGAACTGCCGTGTGATTGTGAAGCAACCCAGTCCACTCAGCCCTATTTTACTGGAGCGTATAATCCTTTCGGCTCTGTCGATCTAGACAAAAAAGGCATTCTACTGTGTACAACTATTCTGTTTGTTGAACAAGTATACTTTTTACATTACTTTATTAGCACTAGAATATAAGAGCAAGCTACTACATTCTGTAGTAGTTCAGTAGTGAGTAGTAGCTTAAAAGATTTACCTCCGGTGTGAAGCACTCAGGTGGGCATTTTTTTAAAATCTCAGCTACTTTCTGAGCATGAACATTAATGTGTGAGGCTGTGATCGAAGCCACGAGAATCCTAGTAATCAAGTGCAAAAAGGACCAAACAGCATAAATGGAGGCGATTATCGTGTTGTTAGCCGATGGTGTGAGGCCCAAGTTTAACTGCGAAAACGTCATTAAATAAAATAATGTAAGCATTTCCTTTTAACCTATTCAGAACTGAGTAACCATGACAAGAAGTTCCAAAACGGTCAAAACTATAAAGCAACTCTTTCAAAAGGGCCAAAACAAGAAATCAACAGTTTCGAGAGCATTCAAAACTAGTAACTAACACTCAAAATGACCAAAACAAGAAATCAGTACGTTCAAAAAAGTCAAAAGTAGAAACCAACATTTTCAAAAAGGTCAAAACTAGTAAATTACACTTTTAAAAAAGGTCGAAACAAGAAAATAAAGTTTTCAAAAAGGTCAAAACTAGTAAGTAGCAGTTTTCAAAAAGGTCAAAACAAGAAAATAAAGTTTCCAAAAAGGTCAAAACAAGAAATTAGGATTTTCAAAAAGGCATAAAACTAGATGTGTTACAGTTTCGAAAAGGAAATTCTTTCAATATGCACTGTACAAATACCTGAATGCAAAAATAGTAAATGTTGACTCCAAATAGTGTGAAAATGAGCGGTGATAGAATCTCTTCAAATTCACTGGCCAGGTCACAGAGGTTCTCGTGGTCACGTGTCAGCTGTCGCCACTTCGTTACGTCTGAAATTTAAATTTTTTTAATATAAAATTTTGGAATTGTGGCGTTCACTACAATTTAATTGTAGGTAGGACAGATATGTACATAACTGAGTGCCTTACCTTTCGAAACTGTCCCATTCCACCCAATCAGGAGCATGTGAGCTTGCTCATTAAGGATTTTAAATCTGTAGTAAAGTGCTCGAGACATAACAGCGATGAGAATATCTCCAAAATTCCAAGCCAGAATGCAGTACTTGCTCATAATAAAAAGTGTCAGAGCGGCAACTAGATGATAGGGAATTATATCTCCAACAAATGGATGGGATCGCCAGTAGTACACTTCCCAGTCGGAAGCATTCTGAAGACGAATCAACAGATCCTTACGATTGGCTAATCTTTCTGTAATTAAATAGCGAATTTACTTTTCTTGAAAACTGATCACAATTTACACGACCTTATTCCTTATTATTACGTTTTGAGGTCTGATTTATAATACTTACTCTCCGCACTCTCGACAATAGGGAAAAATTTCAAATGAGCATAAGAATGTTCCAGTATACATGAAGTATAGATGCAGACGGCAATTATATTTACATCTCGAAAGAGACTTTTGTCCACACCATCATAGAAAACGACCAGATCTCTCCATTTCTTAAATACGTTTATTATTCTTTGAGCCCGTGTTAGAACGAACACATACCTGTACAAAAAAAGTAAGAAAAAATGCAAAATCGGTTAGTTGAAGTTTTACTGATGATTACAGGAATTGAAACATGGCATTCAGTGTCAGTATTACGTGAAACTTCCAATGGCATAGTAAACAGTAAGATTAGCAGACCAGGCCAGGTCACTCGGAGAGCCGTTACTTCCCTTAAATGAGACTAGTGTATTTAGCATAGAACCAAATGCTAGGAAACAACATACAGTCACTGAATAGATGGCTGCTGCACTTTTCCATCTGGAAACATAATCGTAAATCGTTAACAATTGGAACAGAAGATTATACCGACTTTTTTTTGACAATGTCACTGCCATAAAAAGGTTTGATAGCGACAAGTGACAAGTGTCAGCTTTGATGGAAAACTTATTGTAAAACTAAAACAAACTGTAAAGAAATCTTGTTCTGTAATGCTATTTTTACTGAAAACTCTTCTAAAACTAAAATTCATATAAACCGGGTTTCTGAAGCGTCAATTTCTAGAACAAAAGTGCTTTTCAAGAGTCAATTTGTATAAAACTACGTTTTTAAACACGAACATTTCTAACCTACATTTTCAGAAACATCAAAAGTAGTAACTAACACTTTTAAAAAACGTCAAAATAATATACTTAGCGTTTTCAAAATGGTCAAAAGAAGAAACTAGCGTTTTCAAAAAGGTCAAAACAAGAAACTAGTGTTTTAAAAAAGGTCCAAATAAGGAATTAGCGGTTTTAAAAGTGTCAAAACAAAAAAATAGCATTTTCAAAAAGGTCAGAACTAGTAACTAACACTTTTAAAAAAGGTCAAAATACGAAACTAGCGTTTCTAAAAGAGTCAAAATAATATACTAGCGTTTTCAAAAAGGTCAAAACATGAAACTAGCGTTTTCAAAAATGTCAAAACAAGAAACTAGCGTTTTCAAAAAGGTCAAAACAAGGAATTAGCGGTTTTAAAAAGGTCAAAACAGAACTATCATTTTCTAAAAGGTCAGAACTAGTAACTTACACTTTTTAATAAGGTCACAACAAGAAATCGGTGTTTTAAAAGAGATTTAAAACTTGATACAGGTATTACCGTTTCGAAAAGGAAGGAACTTCGAAGAAAATTCGTTAGAAGTACGCGTATAAGTATTCTTTGTAAAATTATCGATGCATCTAATTACATTAAAACTTGAACTAAATTCGAGCCTTGGTGACGATAGTTTTAAAAAACGTTGCTACAAGCATTCACTAAAACTTAATTATTCAAAAATAAATAATAAAAAAAGGAGCTTACTTGAAATTAAGGTTGTGACTTGTACCAGAGCGAAATAGGCCTTGAAAAGGAATAACTCCGATGATTCGACCAAATATAAAAAAGTAGCGCAGAGCGGAATACAAATCATCCGTATTTCTAAATGTATTTAAGGGACTTTTGGAAGTGTACAGGAACAATTCAGAGTGTTTTAATTGCATATTTTGTTTCACCATTTCTTAACGATGCAGGATTGATTCGTAAATTCAGTCACACTTTCGTTGAAACAATAAAATACTAATTAATTTAGAATTATAATTAGTTCACTCTGCTCTGTACAGTACATGATTTTGATTTTAATATTTCACTCACACACCATAATTACATTTTATCTGAACTTCGAACAAACAGTAATTAATAATTGCTTCTTTTTTTCTTCTACCAACTTTGTGGTTGAGAACACTGAACGTTTTCCAGGCGCTTTTGGACGTGTATCTATTTTAATGGCGCATTTCGATGATTTTGATCGAGATTTTGATAAAAACTGTATCGGCGAAATCGGGTTGGTCACATTTATACCCCGGTAGCACTGTCGGATTGACTAGTGAGCTATTATTACAAAGCCCATCAATCATTACTGCTTTCATAGTCGATAGTGTGTGGCTTCCTTTGTTGTCCAGAACACAATGGTGAGACGCAACTGCAATAATAAACGACACTTCAACTTACTAGTTAAATTTAAATACTTACTTCAAGAGGAAATCTTGAACTTGACTTGGCATTGTAAATAAATAAATAAGAGTTAATCAAAAGACTAGGCACTCAATGCTCTACAAACACTGCCATGGGTTTTTCGTTCATCATAGGCACACGTTGAGGACAGTTCCATAGTTCCATGGATACGACAGGACAGTAATTTGAATTCAATATTATAATCGAATTTATATGCTAAATAGTAAAATAGCAAAATCCCTCTTCTATTCACACAAAATAATACGTCCTGAGCTAAAAATATCCCCTTTCTCACTCGTCAGATTTGAAAAGAAGACCGAATAAAAGGGAGTGTTACGATACAGCACCTGCTTTTCGTGTCACTTTTGTAGGAAGGTGTGAAAAAATGTGTTTTCAATGAATACAAAAACCAATTTAAAGCAACAAAAAAGCTATCCATCAAATTCTCCGGGAAATTCTCAATAGTACTGTCATGGAATAAAGTGAAAGCAGACTGCTATTGTTGGACTTTCTTTGGTTTCTAAACTTCTTACTTCGTCACTTATTTGGTCGGGCAAAATACATACTTGTTGACGGTGCGATAGCTTCATGTATTTACTGTATACTTGAATCATGAATTTTCACTATTAAAATTAAAAAAGTTTTTGAAATTCTTTTGATTTTTTTAACAGATTTTATGATATTTACTGTTTTGCACAAGTGCCTTATTTACTACGTGATTTTACTACTTTTACTTTTTTTGCAAGTTTGACTAACTACAATATTAGAATTTAGCCTTTTTTGAAAATGTATGTTTCTCGTTTAAATCTATTTGGAGATCTTCTTTTCTTCTTTATTATTGATTGCGCTGTTTGAAAATGTTTTTATCATAAATCGCTGTTTTTCAAAAAGGTAGAGACCTGGTTTTGCACTGATTTGAAAATAACTAACATTAAATAAGATCCTCAGTACCTAATGGGTCTATAAGAATAATAGGTAATACAATAACAATGGTGGTGGAAACAGAAACGAACGATTTTAAAGACAAAGATGAGCAGCTAAAGAAATACAGCTTGGGAATAAAATAAATAAATAACTATCACCTGCTCTTTTCTACTTGCCCTGCCTTCCGTCTCCGTCTGCTACACCTTTAGCTTTGGACTTTGGGTACGAAGCTATAGACTAGACGTATAGACCAAGTAGGTATAATTATAACAGTGTTGAACTACGGATAGTGGTAGAAATAGGAAATTTCGAATTTCGTCGAATTTCGGTTGATTGAAGAATGACGGAAACGGGACAGACCATGCCAATTCAAATTTGAAACTACAGGTAACTAACTATAGAGTCTGTAGTTTCCTTAAATTTTTGCCTGAGAAAAGCTTGAGAAGAATAATGACAGTAATGCTGTTCATGTCACCGTCATACATATAATTATGTATCCCTGTCATTTCTATTCGCCTTGTCAGTAAAGTACAATTACAGGTAAAACGCATGGGCTAAACGAAATTACAGAGCTTCAGTGTCAATCTTCCCAAATTATCGAAGTGTGTTGCACCTGGAAAAAATCTGAAGTCCAAATTGCTACACTGCGCACTGCACTGTCAGTATACAGTTACCGTTAAATATTTTAAACACCAACTTTTTATAAAAATACATTCTATTTTAAAGCAAAATTATAAATCACTGGCAATTGACGTAATTGAAACTTATTAAAAGAGAGAAGTTCTTACCTAGGCAGGGCAGGCAGGGTCAAGCCCATTTCAAACCGAATGAAAAGTGACCTTCAATACTTTTCTGGCTCTTGTTTTCTCAGCAGCAAGAAATGCTAAAAGCTTAGCAGGCGAGTCCAAAGTCTAGAGTACAGTGTAATGAGGGAAGACAGAGTTACAGTAAAGTGACAATCAGCAAAATCACGTAGACAAATAAATAATACTAATATTTGTACAACTAGAATCTTGGCATTCAAATTCAAACAGTGCAAACAATGCACGAGCCACGTCCATCCATCTCGTCCATCTGTCAGAAATACAAAAACTACAAAAAAATACATGAGTTAATTCGTAATTAGCTGTCAACCGCGGTTCTTATAGACAGTTCACTGAAAGCATTTCAATATTTTATCTTTAATCTACCCTAAAGGAGATTTTTATTGTAACCGCACTAAATGCGCAATGTAACTGCCTTCGAATGTTCAAATCAATTATGGACCTGATATTTTTAGATTCGTTTTCTTTTTGGTAGTTTTTTGTTGTTAGGTTGACAAGTGACAAACTGTTTATGCTTTTAGCTCACACAATGCGTTTGTATTCTTTAACAGTCATCATCAGTCATCAAACTCCTTATCTACAATCTAACAACGCAGTCAGCATAGCGTCTGTGTTGTAATTGCAATATGTCCCAAGTCCTTATGGAAAATATCATTGTGTGACAAAACTAGTAAATACATAACACATTTCAAAACGGTCAATACTAGTAAATGACAAAATGCCACTTTTTCAAAACGGTCCAAACTATAGTATATAACACTTTTTCAAAACGGTCAAAACTAGTAAATAACACTTTTTCAAAATGGCCAAAACTAGTAAAAAACAATTTTTCAAAAAAGGAAAATATCATTATGTGGACTTGGGAAACAGTGCATTTACACAGACGATATAGCCATCTTTCGTTCCATTAGTACGGACTGATACTACTACGTCGAAGTATTACTTTTTATACTTCAAAATTCCATAACAGTCGCTTTGAGCACTAAACGCTAAAGTTCCATTTGCGTTAACCATTCATTCCATAATTGTGATTATTGTAAATTACATTAAAAAGTGGGCGTTAAAACGCGTCCTATGCAACAATTCATAAATTCATAAATTCTGCCACAATAATGCAATGAAGTTTGCGCCATCCGATCCATTTGCATAATAGCGTGTTGCACCTTTTCAGAAACTAAAACTGCAGTCTGCTCTTTCAAAAAATTTGCAAAACAAACTTTTGCCCCATTTCAAACAAAGTATTTTAAAGAATAAAATTTGCATCTTTTAAAGCACTTACTGTAACAACATACAAAGTGAACTGAAAACTAGAAAATATTTTTGCAATTTTAGCACAAAAAGCTCAAAGTTTTTAAAAAAATTGATTTTTATTTACAACGAATTCACCTGTCATGGGGTAGGCTGAATTCCCCCTTGGACTCACCCCTGCGGCCCTGTTGTGTAGCCAGCTGTCAAAAGGAAACACATAATTTAATTCGTAATTAGCCGTCTTTGACAGTTTGACACGTCATTAGAGAACTGCCACATTGATATAACAGTCATTACCTGTAACCTGTAACCTATGCATAACGTACCAATTGGTATTGGTACACTGCCATTACTCAACAAAAAAGCTTCTAAGAAAGCCTTTTATTATTTATTATTCTACTGATGTACTAGTTACAGAATAATAAAGAGATATTTTTAGATTTATTTTATCATTTTAACAGAATATATTGTAATGGTTGAGTAAAAATTTGTATTTAATGCTCTTAGTTCACAAAATACTTTTGCATTATTTAGCCGTGTAAATTTGTATCTCGATCAACTTTGACGAATTCCAACCAACAGACCAACAGCATTGTGACAGTTCTAACAATACGACCAACTAATGGGTTTTAAAGTAATAATAACATTTCATTTACATATAAGATGTAAGAGATTAAAACGTACCTTTGAGCAAATGTAAATGGCAAAACGGCAAAAATTAACTGAATCGAAGTGGAGAAAAATTTAAAGGACCGACCGGTCATCCATCAAAAATGTTGGATTCTTCGGATCAGTTGCCAGTCAGTCAGTCATCAGTCAGACGGATGACAGCGAGGCTTAGTTAACATTAAAGAGAATGTTGATTGTTGTCTGCAATAATTTACAAGAAAAATAGATTAACATTAAATTATTTGATTATAAAGTAACTAACTAGAACCATTAGCCTAGAATTCTAGAATAATGCTTGCAGAATTACTAAACAATCACGTTTTTAAAACCAAAATACAGAGCCTCGAACTGGCCGCTACTTCAGCTCAAGATGGCCCAAATTCATTAACTATTAGTAGGTCCCACGAAATTAGTATCATTATTAACAACAATAATAATGGCTTGCCTTCTCATCGACAAGATGATCTGTATATTGCTCTTAAAAACTTTTTAATTGTTGGTCAACTTCTCAGCGCAGTTCCGATCCAAGGTTTAGACCAAAATGACTGCTGGGCTCTTCACTTTAAGTAAGTTTGTTCTATAATAATATAGAAAAGAAGAAAAAATTAATTATCAATAATTATTAAATGTTTATTAGTTAATAATTAATTTGATTAATTATTCTTGATTACCTTTGACCTTTCGGTGTCCAGTTGGGTCAGCTGGCAAGTGTTCTACAACATTCTAATTACAGTGCTTTTGCTTCTGAGTGCCATCTCCAATTTAGTGACGTGCTTCAAAGTGAATGGAGGCGGGAAAAATGCTAGTGATCTGGCATGGTCAGCTAATATGGCAGTTTACTATTTTCTTGGAGCTTTCAAGTAATTATTTTAATTTAGTTTAATTTAGTTTCTATAATTTATTGTTAACTAATTACTTTTTTTTGCAAATGATACTCAAGTTTATGAAAACAGTTTATTGAAACAGCCAACTGTTTACTGTTAATCCGGTGTCAAAGTTTAATCAAAAGTCTTGAACAGCACTGTCAACTGTTCGTTTTTGAATCGCCGTTGACCTTTGACACCAAATTGTTTTAGATCATTAATTTACTGTTTATTACTTTTTTTGTGTTTTTTGTCGTATTACTGATGATTGTTGATCTGCTGACTGCCAACTGAAGCTGCCACTATTTTTTGAGACACTCAACCCGGTTCATAGATTTATTCCGAAAATGGCAACGGATTCGCCTTCATTTTGCTGGCCAAGATAAGAATTTGAGACGTGACCTGAGTTTAATTTCTGGTTTAATTTTTGCAACTTGTTTCCTCGAACATGCATATTCACATCTCAAGTTTTTTCCTTTGGTTGAATTAGCAGAACGTAAGTAATTACTACCTATGACCTACAACCTACATTCAACATTCAACCTTCATAAATAATTTAAGTACCTAACACTTAGAATTTATATGTTCGATGTAACTTACATCTAAATCGATCAATGGATTAATTGTCAATTGTTGATTGTGCATTTATGTGTATTTAATAGGGCGGTTGATTAATGAGCCTGATTTGGTCTCCCGATTAAGAAATGCCTCATCGTGGGAGATTTACCTTTGGCGATCGCATCCCTTCCTTCCAAATGTCATCCCCTACAACCTAGTTGTGGCAGTCTTCTTTTTTATCATTAGCAAATTTGCCATTTTTTCCTGGGAGTTTGGTGATATTTTTATTTCCGTCATGTCTCGAGCTGTCTACTTCAAATTTAAGATGCTCAATGAGGAAGCTGAGAAGATCATCTTTAGTTGCCCTACTTTTAAGCACAGTAAGTAATACTTCATAATTACCTATTTTTACATTTGAAATTTGAATGCCTGTACATCTTCAGTATTTTAGGATTAATTTAACTTTTTCGAAACGGTACTATTTCTAGTTTTACATCTTTTTGAAAGTGTTAAATTTCTTGTTTTGCATATTTTTGAAACTGTTAATTTCTAATTTTGAGCTTTTTGAAAGTCTTGGTTGTTGGTTTTGAGTGCTTTTGAACTTGTTAATTTCTTGTTTTACATGCGCATCTTTTTGAAAGTGCTGGTTCCTTTTTTTAATCGTTTTGAAAGTGATATAATTCGTTGTTTTGACCTTTCTAAGTGTTAATCTCTAATTTTGACGTTTTTGAAAGCCTTAGTTGCTTGTTTTGAGTGCTTTTAAAAATGTTATTTCTAGTTTTGACCATTTTGAAAAGTAAATTTCCAGAAAAAAGTACTTTTGTAAAGCATTCTTCCCATGGTTTCCCTGTTGCGAGTAGATGACCTAACTATTGAGTATTGTTTTTCATTTAAAGGCAAAGAAAAGTGGGCACGGCTTGCCGAGGACCATGCTAATCTCTGCAAGTTGGTGATCTCATTCGAAGAAGTTTTATCTCCATTGATTTTCACTTCATTCGGAGCCAATATTTACTATCTTTGCTTACAGGTTGGGTAATAAAAGAAAATAGCGCAGTAATGACAATAATTACTATTATTTTGAATTTTATTTTTGATGGTAATTAAATGTGTGTATTTTGTTTCAGTTAAATTTGGGATTAACCCCATCAGCTAATAATAGCACGATCGCCACAATCTACGCAGTCTGGTCCTTTTTGCTCTTAATTTTGAGACTTTTGTCCGCAGCTATACCCGCTGCACAAATTAACTATTATGCTCATAATATCGTCCATATTTTAAAAAGATGCCCTGCGGATTGCTACTCAAGTGAGGTAGGTTCTG
Source organism: Dicyrtoma fusca (assembly GCA_034695205.1). Classification (NCBI taxonomy): domain Eukaryota; kingdom Metazoa; phylum Arthropoda; class Collembola; order Symphypleona; family Dicyrtomidae; genus Dicyrtoma; species Dicyrtoma fusca. Next base: position 1,666 of record JAQFZC010006961.1, on the reverse strand, counting down.
GGGGGCGGGGGGGGGGGGTTCTGGTGGTAAACGCTCAGAGCAAAATCTGGCTAACTTACTGATTACTGAATGTTTCGATTCTTTATTTTTGTAATAATACTACCGTTTTTATTTTAATTGTAAAACAGATTGAACGGATAGAAAGGTACTTGGCAATGACGAAAGTTGGCCTCTCCGGTCTCGGTTGTTTTGTCATCACTCGCCCCTTCATTCTTCAAATCGTGAGCGTGGTTTTCACTTTTGAAATCGTTCTGCTACAGAGTTCAAGCTCTGACACACCATGTGTTAATCAACGGGATTTCGTGACACCTACTACAAGTACTACTGGTCACATCAATTGACAAGGATCGGGATTTAAAGTTTATTCGTATAATTAGTAGCATAATAAAGTTCCTACACTAGCACTACATATTGACTGTATCGATTTTGCTAATACAGTGTTAGTATTGGGTACTAAAAGAGCAAACTTTGGATTAATCTATACATAGTAATAATATAGTTACAACTTTACTAGCCGTTTGCGATCATGAGTGCAACACCATGCGTGATAGGTTTTCTATTTATTATTCCAATAAGCACTGCGTGGAAGTAAACAGCCGAAGCTATAAATACCGACACCTGAGTTTACTGTTTAAACTTTGATAAGATAAAAATTAGGTATTTACTAGTCGAGTCATTAAAACTACATTATTATTTCAGTGCACGTAGTGAAGGAAGTTCATGGAGTGTTTAAGGCAGTCAAAAATTCAACTACGCTGTAGCTGTAACTATTGTGCATTTCTTGCTTACAATTAGTTTGTAATAAATTATTGGAGGCACAGCGGTAGTTTTGTACGTAATTTGAAAATAAATTTTAGATCAGTAATCACACTTAAAGCCGTTGTTAATTAGTTTCTACTACGATCAAAAAATGGCTTCCAAAACAAAGAAGAAGAAGCCTCCTCAAAACCCGAAGCCAGTTCCAACACTAAAACTGAGTGATGAAGAATTTATTATCGTTCACCGGAAAGCCTCTGCACTCTCCCATTGGTGGCGAACGCTTCAAATTTTTAGTTTTTTCTTAATTTTTATTACTGGAGTGACAGTTTGTATTTGCATTGGAAGGATGTCCAATGCTTTTGGGGATACTTGCATTCTTTACGGAAACATTTATTTTTTGTACGGAACCAACTTGAGTGATATACAACCTATTGATTTAAGTGGAGATTTAACGAATCATATTGGTTTGAGTCGACCGTGCAATTTTTACCAGTTTAGTCCAATGGCTGGGGCTTGTTTTGCTGGGCTACTAGCCGCTATTTTTATGCAGTGCGGAGGGGGCTACGAAGAGAATTTTTTGACCTTAAGGTAATTACCATCTCATTTTATTTAGTGGTTATTGTTAAAGTTTGATTTTATTGTGGTTATTTTAAATTTTAATTTATGAATTAATCCAAAAAATCCAAATTGCAAATAGTAATGTTTATTTTTTTGTACCTATGCTATGCACTTTCTTTAGATCGGCTAGAATTGATTCTTCATGGATGCTCGTGCTTCCAGTCATTCCGGTAGCTCTTGTGTTTTTTGTTATGTCGATTGTCACTTTGGTTGGCGTCGTGAACGGACTCTCTGCCTTCTGTGTTAATGTCATCGAACGAAGTCATAGGAGTCTTAACATTGAAAGGTT
>JAQFZC010006960.1:0-11813 GCA_034695205.1 Dicyrtoma fusca | reverse complement strand
GTAGAGGCGCGGTTGTGCGGTAACCGATGCCATTAAAAAGCTACGAGCGGTTACCGCCCGACCTTTGAACAGGCGTGAACGCCGGCCATTTTACCTCTAAGAATACGTTAGTAATGTTCTTGTGCTTGTTTTTTAAGGGTATGAATATGGGAAATGTTTTATACATTTTAAAAAGCAAAATTACCCGTTTGTTGCACTTTTCGGCGGCTATTTTTTGCGCGTTCATAGTTTGCTAATTATCAAATTAGATACTTTTCACGAACGTGATTTGTGATTACCAAGTTTGCCTTTTTTGCAGACCATATTTTATACTTTTGTATTAAGCTATTTTCATTTCTCTCTTAGTAAATGTTGCATTTCAACGCCATTAGCACTTAATTATGCTTGAACGGCTAATAGTTAACCAAAGATTGATCTTCAATGATTTTAGGGAAACCTTTAGTCGATAAATTAAGATTTGAAGAATTAAACTAATTATTGCTTATACTTATTATTTTACTGCTACCGCCCAATTCTCTTTTCCCTATGCTCCGAATTGTGAAATAAACAGAATCTATGTTACTGCATTGGCATTGACGTAATATTTTCTTCGGTCTCGCCTTCATCGTCCTTTGAAACCCCAGTTACCCTAAAAGTTTGAATCATTTGTTTTTACAATAACTATTTCTTTGTGTAGTTATGCCGGCTGCGAAGCAATAATGGGCAAAACATTCATTGCAAAAGGAGCCAGTGGAAATTCCCTGAATTTCCTAATGTCTTACATTAAAAACTTTTGACGAAGGAGAACACTATTTAGTAGGTAGTCGGTAGCGAATATAATTAATTGCACTATTGCACATTACCACTACTGACTGATTGCCAGTCCAAGTTTCAAAAAACGTATTTGTTATAAAAACCGGAAAATGTACTTTCTTATTGTCAGTGGAATGTTTATAAACAAGTTTGCAAGGCATTATTATTACAGTAGACCGAACTTTGTGTCTTTTATTATTGCAAATGATTTATTTTTTTGTCGAGTAAGGACTTATTGCTTAAGGTAACACTTCTTTGCAAATAAAAGATTCATAAATAATATAATATTCTAGTGTATAGTACTATTATTCATTAACGAGGGTTGAAGGTTGAGCTGGTAACGCTTGCAATATTTTTTTGAGGTAATGGAGTACCAAATGAACTTCTTGTTGCTTCAAGTTACTAATATTTCTGACATCACGTTTCAGACAAAACATTATTGCTTAATACGCTACATTTTTTACAAACTTGACCAAATAAAAGATTCTGAAATTACTCCATGAGCTCTACTCTGTCTTTCGTGGTCATCTAGAAAGCAAATTAGATTTCAATTCATTTTTAGAAATAAACACAATTTACAGAATGGGTTCTATAGCCCCAATTAGAAGAAGAACTATTATCTTCCTAGTAAGACAGTAAGTTACGGACAAAGCATAGCTCAATCTGCAATCCATCAAGCATTACTTTTAAAACTATCTGAAGCTATTTAATTCATTATTATTAGATGTTTTAAAATGTAATATTATCGGTACGATTTTGATTATATCTCGAGTTATATAGTAGTGTTTATAAATTATAAATAATCAAAATATGTTTTGTAAAACCAACAGTGCAGAATCCATGGGAAACGTTCTGGGATCGACACTGTCCCAGGAAACGACACATTTGACCGACCAAGGAAAACTGCAGGTATGTACATAGATACGTGAATACATAATAGTGAATAATAGGCGGGGTTTTTCTAAAACAAATTCTGTCTTTGCCGTTCCATTAATTTTCTAATTTATTTACATTTGGCTTTTTAAAGGCAAAACTACTTGGAGAGTTAATAAGCGAAAAAGAATTTACTCGGGCGTATACCAGTGACTATGTACGAGCGGTTGAAACAGCGGAAATTATTTTGTCCCAATCCACTGTGTCCAAGGAGCTACCCGTCCTTCAAACTGCTCTGCTTCGTGAAAAGGTAGCAATTATATGAATAGACATAAACGAAAGCACCCTATGGAAACTTGTCTCCGCTTTAAGTTTTTAAATTTATTTATTATCGAAAAAAAAATCTTGAAGTTTATTAAATAGATTTGCGGCTATAAAATAAACTAAAACGATTAATTTTTTTCCGTTCACTATCCGTGCAGCACTTTGGGATTTTTGATGGTCAAGGCCACAAAGTAATACTGTCGCAAACGAAAAAATTCATTCATACACCCTTTGACTGGGTCCCCGAGGGTGGAGAAACTACAGAAGGGATCAACAGACGAATTGAAAGCTTTCTTCAAGTAAGAATTTGTAAACAGAATTATTAGGAATATTCTTAATAAACCACTTTTTGCTCAACTCGTTTTTTATAACATTGACTTGATTAAAAGGAAGTGTTTGCCACGGTCAACTGCAACCAATACAATCCCACAGTTCTGGCAGTGAGTCACAGTGGCTTCATCATTCATTTTCTCAAATACTTGTCGGAGACTCCGAGTGAGTACACTCTCAGGAATTGGAATCAAGAATACTTGAAATTAAGTGGAAACACAAGTTATTTTAGCATTGCCTTCGAAACGGATCCGCCGGTTGGGAAACCAAGGGAAGTTGAAATCCAGACTGCTCATGGAACCCGCCATTTGCAAATACTAAAAAGAAATGACGCTTTGCAATCTCTAACGGCACAACAAGGGAAGTTTGGGGCATTCCATACTTGTGTGCATCAATAGTATTACAACATTTAAACGCTGTTCACAATAAATTAATACTTTTTAAGCGTATAGATAAAACTCTTCGGTGGGTAGTTGGGTTGTGGAGTAGTTAGTAAGAAGTAAAAATTTTAAAGGACTATCATTGTGTGATTTTAATAATTGATTACTATAGAATGAACTAAGCTCAACTAAAACACTGACTTGATTTGAGTTTTTTTTTCCTTTGTTTCTTCTACTTTACCTTTTACAATGAATTACTATTAGCAAAGGGTTTTTTGATTAAAAAGAAAGAAGGAAATGTGTCGTTTTTTGTGTGGATATATCTTACAATTTGCATTTCGTAAAATTTTGTATTTTGTTGCCGTCATTTGCATTTCTCAACTGAAATTTCACTTAGAGCACTTTTATAAAAGCTGGTGTACTTTCAAGAGCCCTGCCACGTTTTCAATTTTCACAATTTTCCAATTTCAACAATTACACATTTTAAGAATGGAAAAGCGAAATCTATCTACTTGCAGAGTTTGTGAACAAAAAACTGTAAATAATTCCGAAATAATTTTCAAATTAAATTAATCAATTTCTAATAAATTTCCAATATCCCAATGCGCAGTACACATCTTACATTTTAGTCCTTCTTCTGAATATTGTGGTGCATTCATTTAGTAACTAAATATGTAAGAAATCCATTGGAGTGCTTGAAAGAGCCACTGTAGTTAAATAAAGCGGATGTGCACGTCAAATATTTTAATTTAATAAAAATGATTTCCTCAGTTTGATTTCAATGAAAGGGTGTAACACCTCTGAAAATAAGCCGTAACACGATATTAGCATTTAAAAAGGGTCAAACTTTGAAAGAATCTTTCAAAAAATGTTAGTTTTGACAATTTAGACAATCGAGGGCATTCGACCTTGTTTAAAATAAAACTCAAAGATGAGAGAGCTAAGCAGCGTTTTTTTAATGTTTTTGAAAACCATTAATTACACTAAATAGGTAGATTTCTGCATCGCTATAGTTAATGGTAAGGTAAAATTTCAATACCCTGAAAGTCTTAAACCCCATTTAGTAAAATATGGAAGCAATTCCGCGCCTTTTGAAGGGAAGTTGTATATTTGGCGCTTTTGAAATTTTCGAAAACGTTTTGATCACTTTTTACTTAAACTCAAAATGAACGGACTTTCAGTGTGCAAAAAATTGGGGTTAATTTCATTCAACGCTAAATCACCGCTTATAGTATTTACTTTCCAGAATCATACAAAAACTTAACAAACTGGTTTGGACACAATTATGTTTGTGTAACTTTAATATTTACACATTTTAAAAAACTAAAAATTTCACAATTTAAATGTTTTTAAAAACTCCAAACTCTGTTTTTACGCGTTTTCCAAAACTTCAAAATATGATTTTATACCATAAAAAGAAATAAACATGATTTTAGTTATTACAGACGTTGCAATACATTATCTTTACCTACCTAATTAAACAAGTGCAAAACATGCCACTAAACTTTTCAAAAGGTACAACACATTCTATTAACACATTTTCTAAACTGCTACAACTAACCCACTCAGTACATATTCTGCAGAGAGCTAAAGGTAAAAATTATCACATCAAAAGGTGCAAAACATGACTTTTCTATTTTCAAAAGTCACAAAAGATTGTATCGACGCGCCTTCTGAATCTGTAAAATATACTATTTACACATTCTAACATTTTGGAAAGTACGGAATACAGTTTACTGACCTGTACTTTTCAGTCTTGTTTGAACTGAGTGGGCAACTGAAGGATTCGATAATCTGGCCTTTGAGACTACAAAATACTTTTGATTTGTACTTTCAAAAATAAGAAGCATTTTCTTCACTCCTGAGAACCACAATTATTGAACCGAAAGTTCAAGAATTCTTATGCTTTGGCACAATTTTAATATTATTATTATATATTATTGGTGTTTAGACTTGAAGAGTGGAGAGCAGAGCTCGCAGATATTTTCACTGACGTCTTCTATGAAATGTGGGATGTATCCGCATAGTTTCGTGGCAAACTCCGTGTTTTTGTAAAATATCCGTGGCGTATATAACATTTAAAAAACATTCTGTACGTTTTCCCTATGCTACAAGAAAATTATGGAGAAACATTTCACTGCAAGTGTGTAAGGAAAATTGTTTGAATTTAAAATTATTTGCTTCGACATATTATTATTATTAATATTGAATAATTGTGGTTGCAAGTTTCAAAAAACCGACATACTTTTTTCCACATATGTATGCTTGTTGTGCAATAAACGAATTAACTGCAATGTATTGCATTGAATTTGTACTAGAAGAGACAGTATAGGTAACTGCGTAATGTAATATTGCAAATATTTTTTTTTCCCAGCATGGACTTTATTAAGATGCAATTTCCTTGAGCTGAAAGATTCGTACGTAATATATTCCATTTTACAATCATCGTTTCCTTTAACGAGGGTCAAATGTTTTCCAGGATGCTTGGCAATTTTTTCTTTGCTCCATCAAATGAACTTAAACTGAATTTGGTCCGAATATTTCTGACGTCATGTTTCAGTTTAAGCTGCACGTTTTGCAAAATTGAATAAATAGAAGCTTGTGAACTCACTTCATGAGCTCTAGTCTATTTTTCGAGGTCATTCAGCAAGCAAATTAGATTTCAATTCATTTTACAAATATACACAATTTACAGAATGTTTTCTCTAGCCCTGATTAAAAGAAAAACTACCATCTTTCTAGTAAGACAGTAAGTTACAGACAAAGCATAGCTTATACAATCCATGAAGCATTACTTTCAAAACGATCAGCAGTTATTGAATTCATTATTATTATCTGTTTTAAAATGTAATATTATCAATACATCGGTTTTGATCATTGCTATAATTAGTAATCTTTACAAATTATAAATAATAAAAATATTTTTTGTAAAACCAACAGTGCAGAATCCATGGGAAACGTTTTGGGAACGACATTGTCCCAGGAAAAGTCATTTTTGACTGACCAAGGAAATCTGCAGGTATGTACATAGATACGTGAATACATAATAGTGAATAATAGGCGTTTTTTTTAAAAAACAAATTCTGTCTTTGCCATTCAATCAATTTTCTAATTTATTTACATATGGATTTTTAAAGGCAAAACTACTTGGTGAGTTAATTAGCGATACAAAATTTACTCGGGCGTATACAAGTGACTATGTACGAGCGGTTGAAACGGCGGAAATTATTTTGTCCCAGTCCACTGTCTCCAAGGAGCTTCCCGTCCTTCAAACAGCTCTGCTTCGTGAAAAGGTAGCAATTATATGAATAGACATAAACGGAAGCACCCTATGGAAACCCGTCGCCCTTTTAAGAGACTTTTAACTTATTTACTGTTGAGAAAAAAATCCAGAATTTTATAAAATAGGTTTTCGGCTATAAAATAAACTAAAACGATTAATTTTTTTCCGTTCACTATCCGTGCAGCACTTTGGGATTTTTGATGGTCAAGGCCACAAAGTAATACTGTCGCAAACGAAAAAATTCATTCATACACCCTTTGACTGGGTCCCCGAGGGTGGAGAAACTACAGAAGGGATCAACAGACGAATTGAAAGCTTTCTTCAAGTAAGAATTTGTAAACAGAATTATTAGGAATATTCTTAATAAACCACTTTTTGCTCAACTCGTTTTTTATAACATTGACTTGATTAAAAGGAAGTGTTTGCCACGGTCAACTGCAACCAATACAATCCCACAGTTCTGGCAGTGAGTCACAGTGGCTTCATCATTCATTTTCTCAAATACTTGTCGGAGACGCCGAGTGAGTACACTCTCAGGAATTGGAATCGAGAATACTTGAAACTAAGTGGAAACACAAGTTATTTTAGCATTGCCTTCGAAAAGGATCCGCCGGTTGGGAAACCAAGGGAAGTTGAAATCCAGACTGCTCATGGAACCCGCCATTTGCAAGCACTACAAAGAGATGACGCTATTAAAACTCTAACGGAACAAAAAGGGAAGTTTGGGGCATTCAATACTTGTGTGCATCAGTAGTAGTAAAGCATTTAAACGCCGGTCTTAATAAATACTTTTTAAATATTTATATTATTATTATAATAAGATGTTTCGGTGGGTAATTGGGTTGTGGAGTAATTAGAAGGAAGTAAAAAATGTAAAAGTACGATCATTGTGTGGTTTTAATAATTTATTTATTACTACTATAAAATGAACTAAGCTTAACTAAAACACTGACTTAACTAATTAATCAATGATTCGTCTCAGTTCCTGATTTCATTTATTCGAAATTACTTCATATTTTTGAATCCGAGTCTCAGCTGAACCGTCAGTGGGTAATCATCTAGGTAGGTACATACGTGGCAATGGTAACGGCAATTGGTTAGTCCGTATATTTATTTTCCGTCGTTTGCATTGTCTATGGAATTCATTCGTCATTAGTCAGTCGTCATTATTTCTTGTCATTTTATGAATTTACGAATCATTGAAATTAATCACATTTTACAATATTTACTTTAGAAGTTGTACGAAATGACATTTTAACGCAGTTTCCAACTTTGCTAATTAACTTCTACAGACAAGGGAAAAAAAGGTAAAATAATCATAAATATTGCAAGTAAACGTAATAATTTCAATAATTAGGATTGTTATATTCCATATAATTAAATAATTTATTCGTATTATTTTCTTCTTTTAAAAACATTAAATTTAAACGCCGATTACAATAATTGCTTTGTAAATGGCCAGGGTAATCGCTATTAGATGATCGTTTCACACACCTGGTTTTGGTCATTTAGATGCAACGATTAAAACCCTTACAAGTTTGCAATTAATTACCTTGATGTACAATTTTTCAAGAAATTTTCATGGTTTTTTAATTTTCCAAAAGCAGTACAATTTTGTGTACCATTTGGAGTTCCCAAGTATCATGTTTTATAATTTTGAAGGTGCGTAGTTATCTTGAGACACATTTTTTAAAAACGAAAAAAAGGTGCATTGTTTTTTCTAAAAAAATGAAATGTCGACGATCGTATTATTTAACACGCAATTGTATTTATTTTATAATTAATAGATGACTTTTTGTAGATAGCGTCGATGTTTATAGCCAAACGCCAAACTATTGCCAGCAAAACTACTGGAATCATACCCGATAATCATTTTTGTGACATTTCAGCTGCTCAATGATTTATTTATTTAGGCAAATACCAAATTACATAATTGTGTAGCACTTTTAAATTTTTCTGTACGTTTTGCCTGCTATGTGGAAATTATGAGGAAAATTTAATTGCAAAAATATGTACGGAAAATTGCTTGAATTTATAATTAATTGCATCTGCATATTATCAGTGTTAATCACTAAATAATTGGCACTACAAGTTCCAAAAAAACGACCATAGGAACTGATTATAAAGCAAGGAAGTTTTGTAATTTTCTGAGCATAATTTTGTTTTTACACATGTGCTTGTTTTGTAATTCACTGCAATGCATTGAATTTGCACTAGACTAGAAGAGACTGTATAGGTAACTGCGTCGTGTAATATTGCAAATATTTTTTTGCCCAGCATGGACTTTATTGAGATAAAATTTCCTTGAGCTGAAAGATTCGTACGTAATACATTTTTTTACAATCATCTTTTCCTTTAACGAGGGTCAAATGTTTTCCTGGATTCTTGACAATTTTTTCTTTGGTCTATCAAATGGAATTGAACTGCGTTTGCTGCGAATGTTTTTTACGTCAGGTTTCAGCCTAAGCTGCACTTTTTACAAAATTGAATAAATAATAGTTTCTAAAGAATTGGTAAGAAATAAAGAATTTACTCGAGCATATGCCAGTGACTATGTGAGAGCGGTAGAAACGGCGGAAATTATTTTGTCCCAATCAACCGTCTCCAAAGAAATACCCGTCATTCAAACTGTTTTGCTTCGTGAAAAGGTAGCTATTATTAAAATATACCCTAAGGGATGATACAAAATCTACTAAATATTTCATTTTTTTTCGTACACTGTATAGCACGTGTTGATTTTTGAGGGTCAAGGCTACAGCGTAATACTGCCACGCATAGAAAAATTCATTCAAAGACCCTTTGACTGGATCCCCGAGGGCGGAGAAACTACCAAAGAGATCAACAGACGAATTGAAAGCTTTCTTTAAGTAAGGGTTTGTAAATTGTAAGCAGAAAAGCAATAGGAATAAACTTATTAAACAAATTTTTTGCCCAACTCGTTTTTTATAACTTTACTTTGATTAAAAGGAAGTGTTTGCCAGGGTCAAATCCAACCCGGGCAGCTCCATTGTTCTAGCAGTGAGTTACAGTATCTTCATTGTTCATTTCCTCAAATACTTGTTAGAGACGCCGAGTGAGTACACTCTCAGGAATTGGAATGGAGAATACTTAAAATTAAGTGGAAACACAAGTTATTTTAGCATTGCTTTCGAAAAGGATCCGCCGGTTGGGAAACCAAGGGAAGATGAAATACAGGCTGCTCATGGAACCCAACGTTTGCAAGCTTTTGTGAAGATATGACGCTTTGCACACTCTAACGGCACAAAAAGGAAATGGAGCATTCAGAACTTGCGTCCAGCAATAGTTGTTAAATACTTACTTTTATAACGTAATGTATTTGATTTTTCCAATAGTTATAAATAGAGAAGAACAAAATTTAAATACCGGTTTTGTCAACTCATGAATTTATAAAACTAATAAAACACTGAAATAATAATAAATTATGTAATTACACGTTTTTTTTAAGATTTTTATTTTACAATTTTATTTTCCTCCATCGTAAGTAGTGTATTTAAACGCCGCTCACAATAAATACTTTGCAAGTGCTATGTTAAAGTGAGCATCTAGGTGGGGTAAGCAAATTAACGGAAAATATGAATTAAGCTTTTAACGCCATTACTTAAATTATTGCATTTTACCGCCGTATACATTTTAGCTTCATTTTTCTTGGTAATTGCATGTAAACGTCCAACATAGATTTCCGATTGTTAAGATTAGTACAACAACGCGTGGATTTTGGGGTTCAAAAAACTAGCCCTAATTTTGTTCAACACTAAATCATCGTTTTCGTACTTACCTTAAACCTATTGCGAAACAGCGTATTTAAACGTTTTCAATATAACTATATTTAAATGATGTAGTTTTGCATTTTCAGCAACTCCTAAATTCGTTATTTACACATTTAAAATGCGTAACTATCCTGTTTCTGCGCCTATTGAGTCCTCAATATGATGGTCTCCGCGTTCTAAAAGGTTTAGATACGATTTAGGGCTATAAGGGTTGAATGTTGTTAACTGTCGCTAGAGGGCACCCATTAAAACTTCATTAGAAGTCTCGCTTTTTACCCTGTTGTTGTTTTTTTAGTTGAGATCATATAACGTAGCAATAGCCATTTGCAATTTTTGATTGTAGCTATCCTATTGAAATATTTCTTAAAACAAAATAATGGTTGATGAAAGCAGCTATGTAAACAACTCACTTGCTTAGTTGCAGCAGCGTTTGCCCTCTGGATATTTTTGAAATGCGCTCAAACTATACAAAAATTGACAAATAAAACGGCAAACTACGTTTTGCACTTGAAAATGGTGCCTTGCTTTTCCTACAAAGTTGAAATGTCATCGATCGTATTTTGTGACGCCTAATAATATATTTATTATTGTTAGTTGAAATGTGGAATCCACCTTTTGAATCCACAAAATTGATTCCACGTTTTTGCTGCTTTCGGGAAAAAAGTTTTTTCGAATTGCCTATTTACACTATTATTAAGTAATGCAGCTGGTTCAAACATGGAAAATCTAGTAGCGTTAAAGTTAACAAAATGTTACACAAAATAGCAATGTGTGCAAGTCACTTTTTGTTGCAATTAAAATATTCAATAATTTAATCGTTTGGAATAGCAATAAAATCAATACTTGCATTCGGGCGTACTTTACTTGCCACCTTGTATGAAGTTGCAACACAGTATTTCGCCAGAACTCGTATGCTTGAGCCTTCCCTGAGGGTCGGTCCTCGCTTACTCCTTCAACGTCCCCTCTGGGACATGGCGAGCCGACACGGTCACTAACTTCCAGGCTTGTCACTCAAAGCTGGGCGACACTGCGTGTAGACTTCTTCTCTAATGAAGATGAGCCGTCGCTTGCTGCGGGTGCTTGGAATCCCTAGTAAACTATTATGCTTGAGGAGTCTGCAGGCCTATACTGACCTTTGACCCGGTTCCCCAACCGAATCCACTGATTTCTCGACCTGGGTAGAGAGGTCCCCCTCTTTCTCCCTGAGTCGCCGGGTCGTTGATTCCTGAATCGGCAATTCAAATCTCCAGGGACTTCTATCCGCTGATTCCAGTTTCAGTAACTCAAATCTCCCCTCCTCCTCTCCGAGTCGCTGGGTCTTGGGTGCTCTATCCCTCGACCCAAGGCTTCACTTCCCAAACCAGCGTTGCGAAGACCTAGACTCCCGACTTGATAAATCGAGTCGCTCCCTCACTTCTCGGCTCCAGCTCTATCCTTCCTCGGCCCCACGAGTGGCGATGTTGATTCAGCCTGGGCCCGATGTTCCTACCTCTTGACCAGTGCTCCCACTACTCTGACTATAGCTTTTCCCTCACTCCGACTCCGGAGTGGTAATGCTGCTCTAGCCTGAGTCCGAGGTCGCTGCCTAGCCGTGGATGCTGCGGCTCCAGCCTATCCCGAATTACCTCGGCTCTGAAGCCCGATGTCAATGCTGCCCCGCCTGTCAACTCTGTCCTCCCTCCTACTAGACTTTGCGACGACAGCTACGATGCCTCCACTACTCTCACCTCCTCCGACTCTTGTACTGAGTCTTCAAATGCAACAATAAAGTCCATGGTAATGACACTGCACGTGTCTTGCGGAACAAGCTCTATGTTTTATTCACGCCTCTACTCTGCTATTCATATATCTATAGTCAGTGGAGGCAAAAGAGTCCGATGGGGCAGAGCGGTCGTTGGGCGTAGCGATCGTGGGGCAGAGTGGTCTTGGGGCAGAGTGGTCGTGGGGCAGAGTGGTATTGGGGCAGAGTGGTCGTGGGGCAGAGTGGTCATGGGGCAGAGTGGTCTTGGGGCAGAGTGGTCATGGGGCAGAGTGGTCGTGGGG
>JAQFZC010006959.1:0-11813 GCA_034695205.1 Dicyrtoma fusca | reverse complement strand
TTGGATATGCTTCACTTTCTCTTTAAGAATCAATATAGTTTGTCAGTGCCTACATTTAACCTTTTCGAAACGGTAAAATTCTTAATTTTTAATGTTTTCGAAAAAGGGAGATTTCTAGTTTTAACCATTTGAAAACGTTAATTTCTAGTTTCCTGACATTTTGAAAGTGTTATTTACTAGTTTTGACCGTTTTGAAAAAGTGTCATTTACTAGTTTTGCCCGTTTTGAAAAACTGTTGTTTACTAGTTTTGACCGTTTTGAAAAAGTGTGATTTAGTAGATTGGACCGTTTTGAAAAAGTGTTACTAATTAGTTTTCCCCGTTTTGAAAAGGTTGATTTATAAAATTAATCCCTTTTGTATAGAATTCTTTCCATGGTTTCCCAGTTGCGAATAGGTTGCATCATTTTGTTTCTTCACCCGTAGGTTTCTCATGACGTGACTTGACATAAAATTGTTAATTATGTAGAAGAGATTTTTGAATTTCGCCTTTATATAAAATATATACCCAGGTATACTAACCCAGGTATTCATGTATATTTTTTTAGGTACTTTGCCCTATATACCTTTTGCACAAGAGGGGCTTTGAAAGTGTGGACGTACGTGGACCAGTGAACCAGACTGGGACATACCAAGACCAGAGAATATCAATAGAAATGACAGGGCGCATGAACTAAAAGAATATTGATCTCAGACTATCACACATCACACAGTTGGTTCGAATAGCCAGGCAGCACTTCTGGCTTACAGTTGAAGACGACGGCTACGGACCATTACGTGGTCTGCTGGCATAGACGGTGGTGGTGCAGTGGGTAAATCCGTAGAGTAAAAGTCCGGGTGGAGAGTGAGAGCGAGAGGCAGAGTTGGTTGGGACGGGCACGGGCACGGGAACGGGAACAGGAGCCACCAAAGAAGAAGAAGAGAAGAAGACGGAATCAGCGGAAGAAGTGAAAAAAGGAAGGGAAACAAGGATGGGTTTGTGTCGAGTCTAAATTAATGCTGCTGCTGCTCCACTGTACTTTGGACTCTGGACTCGGCTGAGTGTGAGTGTGTGTATGTTGTGGCTGAGGAGTGAGTTCTTGGATTTCCGCTCTGCCCTGCCTGTCTGTAGCTGAGATATGGACACGGCCAACCTTAATCATGGAATTTGACAAAATTATTTTTCTGGCCTCGGCCGCGTCAACAATTACCATAATCTTTGCTACTTACTACTACTTACGTGCCTCACAGGTCAGTCCGCGTCTATTCCCTCCGATTCTTTCCATCTAACTGTATTTTCCGTAGTTATCCAACTTTTATTTTTATCAGGCTGACCTTTCGTTTTTTTGGCTTTGATTTGTGCTTTTATACTTTTATACAGTTAAGGGTAAAAAATTGTGATTAAGGTCGTAGTTACTTGTACTGTACGTGCCCACATTGTATATGCTGTAATTATTTAAGCCCTCTAACCTTCTCAAAAAAGCATACATAGGTATACATAAGGCGTTTTGCTCCATCATAAAAACACATTAATGTATTTAGCATTTTCCATATTTTCAGAAACAACAAACAAGTATAGAGGAGATTTTGTACACTTTTCAAATTAGTAGAAGGGACATTTTAGTGCTTTTTAAAAATGTGAAAAAATCACATTTTGCATCTTTTTAAGATCATGTAAATAGGATATTTTTCACACTTTTGCAAACATGCAAATAGAATATTTTGCACACTTTTGCAAACATGCAAATAGGATATTTTGCACACTTTTGCAAACATGCAAACAGAGTATTTTGTACACTTTTCAAACCAGTAGAAGGGACATTTTAGTGCTTTTTAAATGTGTGTAAAAAGTACATTTTGCATCTTTTCAAGATCATGTAAATAGGATATTTTGCACACTTTTGTAAACATGCGTACAGGATATTTTGCATATTTGCAAATGCATGGTAGTAGATGATTTTGCACCTTTTTAAAAATATTGAAATATGAAATTTTGGGCTCATTCAAAAATGGGTAGAATATGGCATTTTGATCCACTGTAGAAAGCTTCGAAACTATTTTTACTTCTCTACCTTTTGAATTTTGAATGTTGAACTTCATTTTTCACACTGGACTTATGTAGTTACAAATATTTAATACGTACATATTCTGTCACTCTCGCTTAGGGTGTTCCATATTCTGTGAAATGTCAAAGGTGTTTTATACACAGTTTTTGACTTGTTGGAAGTTGATGTGCATAAAGGTACCTACTATCTGTAAGGTTGAAGGTTGATGGCAGACATGAAACACGCTTGTTTGTGTGGGAATATAATTACGTAAGTATACATACCTACAGTTTACGTCGGTAATTGAAGATATTTACCCAAAAGCACATTCTTTGTTCTATTCTATAACGGTCCCATATCCTAGGTAAAAGGCAACTTATAAATATAACCTCTACATAGCTATTTGTATTTCACCCGGTATAGGAGCGGTTTGTATGACACACAGTAATTGGTTGATACCGGTGCATTGGCACGGAATGCGGCTATACAGGAAATAATTAGCGGATTAGCTCAAGTCAAATTAAAACTGACATTTACAGGCGCGGAGGAACTGCGAGTGGAAATAGAAAGGGATAATAGAAACAAAAAGTAGAAATAGAAATAATTGCACAATTAAACTAGAAACTTTATCCGTATGTATCGGAACAGTTGTATTGTCATTATTTTGAAAGGGAAACCCGCATGCGGGTGACAGATTTATTTTTAGCTCTTTAAGTTTCGTACCGACAAACTTCACTAGGGGACTAAGAGGCAACAGAACCTTTTCGGAGTAACTGCTTTCGCTAACAATAAGTAGAGCATATAATGTATCCAATCAACGCTAATGAAAAGAGTGGCACCAATAATGCTTAACTAACCTTCCAAATAAAAATGAACTTTTCATAGCTTTTCATGCTTCTCAAGTTATCTACCAATTAAATACATTTTTTATCCCTTAAAAAAACAAATTCGAGTTATTTATCGGTCTTTTGTATTTTTAAAAACATTTAAATAGAAAAATTTGCACCTTTGCAAAAACATTGTAATAGGACGATTGATTTGAACAAGCCCCATTTAGCTTATTAAAAAGCGAGGAAGATTTTAAAAATTTTGGTTGTATTTTGTGTTTGTAGAAACCGACGATTTGCACGAGCAATAAGAAGCTTCGTAGATTTTTGGAAGCTCACGTGCCAGCTCTGTTCGAGAAGTACAGTCCATCATGGTTGTTTTGGGAAGGACGTCTTCAGTCCATCATGGGCCTTGCACTCCGCCTGCCTGAATCCAAGAAGTTGCCGTACACCCGGGAGATCTTTCAGTTGACGGACGGAGGTGAGTTGGGCCTGGACTACTTGGAGCCCCCCACCGACCTCGTCGTCACTCCCAAGCCGAACAGCGGGAGGAAGGGACGGAAGCGGAAGAACAACAACAATGTCAACAATCGGAAGCTCATTGTTCTCCTTCTGCCCGGCCTCACCTCCAACTCCCAGACTTCCTACGTCAAGTCCGTGGCCCTCGCAATTACTCACGCAGGGGCGACGGTCGTTGTGCTCAATAATCGTGGCCTGGGTGGAGTTCCACTTAAAACTCCACGCACTTACTGCGCCTCCAAACCCGACGATGCTCGCGAGGTCATTGCTCATCTAAGGTAAGCCAATTAATGTCCCTGAACCCATTCGGAACCATGAATGCTGTACAAAAGTATTTATTCTACAAACTAACCATTTTCAAAAAGGTCAAAGCTAGAAATTAGAGTTTTGGTAAAGGTTTAAAACTAGAAATTAATATTCAAAAAAGTCTAAATTAGAAATTAACGTTTTCGAAAAGGCTTAAAGCAGGAAATTAACATTTCCAAAAAGGTCTTATTTAGAAATCAACATTAGGTATTACCAAAAAGATATAAAACTGGAAATCACACTTTTCAAAAAGATGTAAACCGAGATATAGTCCCGTTTCGAAAAGGTTAAGAAGCAAAGTGAAATACATCGAATTGTTCATTTTAGCTCAAATCGTAATTTTAAAGTCCCAAAACTTTTATGCACACATTGATCTCCGAGCCTATTATTTAAAAAGAAGCGAATTGATAGGACAAAGAGCAAGATATTTCTAAAAGCTTAGAATATGATACACCTAAGAACGCTTTTGCAAGGGTGAAATAAGAAATTTACCATTTCCAAAGGTGTAAATAATACACAAAACCTACTACCTTTTTAAGGCAAAACAAGCAGTTTACACTTATTTCTAGTGCTACGAACGATGTTTGTAGATTTTTGAAATGGAAAAACTGGCTATTTTCTGGTTCTTTAAGAGCAGCAAGAATATACCTGCTCTTGTCAAAGTCAAAACACGTAATTGATTTTTTACTTGTGAGAAAATCGAAATAATTTTATAAGAATGCAAAGCCTACTTGGTACATATGTACATATGCGTTCAAATAAATGAAGTTCGATTAAAGTAAAAAAAAAAATACCATTAAATCTGCTGCAAGTAAGGCTTCATAAAAATGTATGATGTTTTTGAGGAAGAACGTTTGTAGAGTTATTCCACTTGGCTTCTTCGCCCATACAAATAATACATAAGAATAATAAGTGAAAAAATCCAACAAAAAAAACTAGCATACGTGTTCCTCACTGCTCTCCATACGAAAAGAAAGTATTAATATTATATTGCTTTGAAAGGAATAAATATCCGGGTAACCGGCTGATGGCGGTTGGGACGTCCCTGGGGGGCATCCTCCTGTGTCAGTATTTGATCAACTACCCGGAGGAAGCGAAGGAAACACTCATTGCAGCACTGGTCATTAGCATCTGTTGGGACCCCATGTCTGGAACCACAAATCTAGAGAAGCCCTTCGTGAACAAGTACATAATGAATTATAATTTAACTCAGAATCTTCGCTCCCTGGCATCTAAATACCGGAAGATCCTCGAGGAGCGGAACTGTTGGGACTTTAACAAAGTTCTCAAGTCAAGGACGCTCCGGGAATTCGATGCTCATTTCACGGCTCCACAGTTTGGCTACGAATCTGTGATGGACTACTACAAGGATGCGAGCGTCATCGAAAACATCGGCAAATTCTCCATCCCCGTCTTTGGGTTCAATGCCTATGACGACCCACTACAACCGGGCGAGAGTAAGAAAAGTCATTCATAAATTACGTCTTGACTTGTTTAACACTTTTTTCAAAAAATTTCTCTTTGAAATACTCTTTTAACCTATTCGCAACTGAGAGACCACTTAACAAAAGTGATTTTTCTAGAAATTAACTTTTTAAAAATGCTTAAAAACTAGAAATAACATTTTCAAAACCATTCAAAACCAGTAACTAAGACTTTCAAAAAGGTCAAAACAAGATAGTAACACTTTCAAAAAGATGTTAAACAGGAAATTAACATTTTCGAAATCAATAAAAACTAGAAATCAGCACTTTCAAAAAGGTCAAAACTAGAAATCAACATTTTCGAAGTCATTAAAAACTAGAAATCAGCACTTTCAAAAAGATGTAAAACAGGGAATTAGCACTTTCAAAAAGATGTAAAACTAGACAGTACCGTTTCGAAAAGGTTAAGCAACTTTAAAAATGTTTTATTTTATTTGTGTTTAAACATAACTAGATTTACCACTCCAAGAAGCTAAGAGCGAAGGGTCAAACTTGGCGATGATAGTAACACAACGTGGTGGTCACTTGGGTTTTCTGGAAGCTGCGCTTCCTAGGCCCTTCCACTACATGGAACGATTTGTGATTGATTTGGTGCGAGCTGTACGAATGTACAGTGAAGATCTCTATTAACAAAAAAAGTAACAAAACAAAAAATGCATAAGTAACAGTAACGTCAAAATCAACGAGAGTAATAATAATAATAAATTGTTAATTATACATGCATATATATCACACTTCATTTAATTGAATTAAATAAAAAAAAAGTACATTATATTAAATTAAACTATAATAATTCTTTAAATATATATTGTTCGAAATCTCTAATACCACAACAAAGAAGAAGAAGAAGAAGAAGAAGAAGAAAAGAAAATGCAATAATAACCCTTCTTGGTCACTGTCAAATTCCAAAATTCCAGTAAGTTATAAAAAAAAACAAAAATCTAATACACTCTTTGGTTCCATTCCATTAACTTTAACAAAACAAATGCTGTGAGACACTGACTGAATGAAATATGAGAAATCAGAAATAAAACTTAATGTGTTGTTTCACTTTACAACTAAGAAAATGATGTGATCTGTACCTTTATTGTAAAAAAAAAGTAATTTCTTGCTGCTGTTTTGTGTATGTACTGGCTTAAACAAACCATTATTATTACGCATATTTGCAAAGTTAGTAAAGTTCATTAGGAATTAATTCACTAATACTGACAAACTCAAGTCTATTGCCCATGCAGACTTTATGAATGCAACACTGCAAGGGTTTTTACGAATTGATTTTCAAAATGTTTGAGTTTACAGATAGTAGAGTACTATCCCATTGCATTGAGCAAAATCGTTGCAAAATCTACTATCTGCATCGGCCTAATCTCTATTTTAAAGTAAGTTCACAACACAATTTACTGCGCCAGGTTTCCATGGTTGGAGGAAGTTTCACAATTCACATTTTATTTTTTACCACACGATTATTTTTTTTTCCAGTAACTTATTTTTTTAGTTCTATAGTATTCTATTTTTGTAATCAAATAAATTAATAATAATAATATTGCAAAAACTTAGGTTTTTGAATTTTTGTCGAACCATGCAGGATGCCTGTAGAATGCAGACAAAGAAACCTTTTATAATACTAAGCTAAGCTCCTGCTCCTACACCCTTTTTGATTCTGAAAATTCTGATTGATTTTTAGTAGAATAAATTTTTAAAATAAGCAGGTTTTTGTGCTTATCAACACCAAGTCTCGTCTGAGTGAGGGACCTGAGGGAAAGAGGGAATAGTTTGTTTCAGTTTCAAGTTTCAATGTTTCAATTTCAAATCACATGTTTCAATCAGATCCAGATCAGAATCTTTCAATAGTTGATTATTTGATTTTTTATATAGCCACCACTTCTGGTCTAGAAGTTGAGTTGAGACTGAGGTCAGAGGTCAACGATTGAGACCAAGCTTAAAGTTTCCGGAGATGTCGATCACACTATCAGAGGTTGGCATTTCAGTGCGAATGTAGTTGTACAAGTAAAATAAAGTTAAGAGTTAAGACATCAACTCAAAGCGCCATTCATTTAGAGTCCAGGAAGACACATTAGAGCAGTGCGCCTAAATGTGGCCACCCCATTTTTGTCCTTCTCTACTGTCAAAGGTCAATTAGAATCAAACACTCCTACGTAGTCAAAACTTGCGATAGTAAGTGCGTTTGGCTACGGTTGACCTTTGGCCTTTGACAGTTTTGACACTATAAAAAATAGGTGTGGTCACCCTGACGGTACGCTGGTCACAAGTCACAATTAGGCGCACTCACCCTTGAGATTTAGAACTTTCATTAAAAAACTGCATCCATATACCAAAATAGAAAATTTACATACTAATTTTTCTCATTATGTATTAGATAATTCAGTACGGCCAGTGTGCATACATTGTATTATCAGGTCATGCATGTTATGATGGAACACAAAACATACCAAGAATTTTAAGCACATTCAAAAGAGGCAAAAAGATTCTTTTAACTAGTCCTTTTATGATCGAATTTTGTTGTGCGATGCAGAAGGATGTAAGATGTTCGGCTCTTATAAAAAAACATGCAAACACTAGAGATATACTAAATTCAACCACCCTTTTTCTGAAAAATTGTGATAAAGAGAAAGGCTATTAATATAAGAGTTTGATTCCTGATTCCTGAATGCTTGTTTTCTTACTTCCTTGAACGATTGCGAAAATTTAATTGACAATTGCATATTGCATTACCATTTTCAATTCATTTCGAATAGTTAATTATTTATAACATAGGTAACTAACTTAAAAACCAGTTTGATTTTAAATTCGAAATAAAATTGAAAAATTGTAAAACAAGTTAGTACCATGTTACAGAAAATATGTAGGTACTAGCAAATTCGGACAATTTCCAAAGAAAAATTAATTTTGAAGTGTGCAAAATGTAAGTTCAGTATTATTGCACATTTCTAATTCTAGATGTAAGGGACCGTTAAATGTACCACTTCAAACGCTAAACCAATAAAAACATGCAATTATTACGCATATGCATGACCCTTTGATTACTTCATCAAAGGCCCGATACAAGGTTCTTTGTAAAAACTACATTTAGAACCACTGGCAGTCATTCACGTATCTAATTTTACAACCCTCGGTTGCCTAATTACACGGTAACGTGAGAAGCTGTTAAAAGAAAGAAAACGATTTCAAAAAAATTACTTTTGCTGTATTTTGTGTGTAGAAACCGGCAATTTGTACGAGCAATAAGAAGCTTCTTAAATTTTTGGAAGCTCACGTGCCAACTGTGTTCGAGAAGTACCATCCACCATGGTTGTTTAAGGAAGGACGTCTTCAGTCCATCATGGGCCTTGCACTCCGGCTGCCTGAATCCAAGAAGTTGCCGTACACCCGGGAGATCTTTCAGTTGACGGACGGAGGTGAGTTGGGCCTCGACTATTTGGAGCCCCCCACCGACCTCGTCGTCACTCCCAAGCACAACAGTTGGAGGAAGAGACGGAAGCGGAAGAACAACAACAATGTCAACAAGCGGAAGATCATTGTTCTCTTCCTCCCCGGCCTCACTTCCAACTCCCAGACTTCCTACGTCAAGTCCGTGGCCCTCGCAATTACTCACGCAGGGGCCACGGTCGTTGTGCTCAATAATCGTGGCCTGGGTGGAGTTCCACTTAAAACTCCCCGCACTTACTGCGCCTCCAAACCCGACGACGCTCGTGAGGTCATTGCTCATCTAAGGTAAGACAATAACAAAATATTTGCCAAACTAAACTAATAAGCATTAAGCATATATAATTAAATTGAATAAAAATATTAATAAATTATTATTTTTTTAAAAAGGAATAAATACCCGGGTGATCGGCTGATGGCGGTTGGGACGTCCCTGGGGGGCATCCTCCTGTGTCAGTATTTGATCAACTACCCGGAGGAAGCGAAGGAAACGCTCATTGCAGCACTGGTCATTAGCATCTGTTGGGACCCCATGTCTGGAATAATAAATCTAGAGAAGCCCTTCGTGAACAAGTACATAATGAATTACAATTTAGCTCAGAATCTTCGCTCCCTGGTATCCAAGCACCGGAAGACGCTAGAAGAGCGGAACTGTTGGGACTTTAACAAAATTCTCAAGGCAAGGACGGTCAGGGAATTCGACACTCACTTCACAGCCCCACAGTTTGGCTACGAATCTGTGATGGACTACTACAAGGATGCAAGTGTCATCGAAAATATCAGCAAATTCTCCATCCCCGTCTTTGGGTTCAATGCCTATGACGACCCACTTCAGCCGGGAGAGAGTAAGTTATTAATTTATAGTTATACCTTTTTGTAAGCAATCTCTTTTTATTCTTGCTTTATATTTTATTAACTTTTATTTCTTATTTTTAATCACGACTAGATTTGCCGCTTCAAGAAGCTAACACTGA
This sequence comes from Dicyrtoma fusca, assembly GCA_034695205.1. NCBI lineage: Eukaryota > Metazoa > Arthropoda > Collembola > Symphypleona > Dicyrtomidae > Dicyrtoma > Dicyrtoma fusca. Next base: position 2,237 of record JAQFZC010006959.1, on the reverse strand, counting down.
AGGCTCAAACTTAGCGTTGATTATAACACAACGTGGTGGTCATTTAGGTTTTCTGGAAGCTGCGCTCCCTCGGCCCTTCCATTACATTGAACGATTTGTAATTGACTTTGTGCATGCTGTACGATTGTATAGCGAAGACCTCTGTTAACAATACAAAATAACAAAACAAAAATTTATAAGTAACAGTAAGTAACCTCAAAATCAACGGGTAATAATAATTCGCAATCACAGATACATACAGATAATCAGAAAGCATAAAACGCATACTCAACGTTTTTATTCTGGTTTCAAGGTTTATAAGCTTTCGGTAGCATATAGAGTCGGAGTCGATATATGAAAAATTAAGTTTTACAAAAGCATAAGAAGCATAATGAGGTTTCAAAAACGCATAATGCAGCAAATTGCAATTGGTAAACAAAAAAGCATACTAGAGCATAATCAGCTCCAAAACCTGGCATGATCGTCAATAATCTAGAAATTTTAATTCCCAGTTCCCAGAAATAACCGTAAAAGCATTTTATCTTGTTTCGGAGAAAGCATAATACAACATAATTTGTTTAGAATAAAAATGTAATTTGCGCCTAACAAAGCGTAATGGTTTATTATCTTATATTACACTTCATTTAATTAAATTAAATAAAAAAAAGTACTTTATATTAAATTAAACTATAATAAATTATAGTAATACTATTTTATGGTTGGGAGCTGCTAATAACATTTTTTAACAAAGAAAAAGAAGAAAAGAATGCTATATTTAATAATCCTTCTTGATCACTATTAAATTCCATTATTCCAGTAAGTTATTAAAAAGACAAAAACCAAATACACTCTTTGGTTCCATTCCATTAACTTTAACGAAACAAATGCAATGAGACACGAACTGAATGAAATATGAGAAATCGGAAATAAAAAACCCGTAGTTTTAAGTTTAAAACTAAACTGATGATACATCTTGCTACCTTAAAAACTGCAAAGTGGCTTAAGTCCATTTTCGGTCACTTTACAGTTACAGTAACGATCTGTACGTTCTTTGAAAAAAAAACTAATTCATTTCTCTCTCGCTTTTTGTGTGCTTGCCTAAATAAACGACAATTACGCTTATTTGCAAATAACATTAACCAGCCGTTAGAAATAGGCAAAAACGTTTTTACATAATTTGCTGAAGGTTGAAGGTAAATAAATTACAATTTTGCATCGACGGGGAAAGGAATTTCTGTAACTTCACTATGCATGCGGTGTAAAAAATGCATTGCTAATATGTAATACTCTATATACTGAATATGTACTATGAATATACATACATAAGTATTTCAGAGTAATTATTTTTACTTTCTTCTAGTACTGTATCTCTTGTTTCAAGCTTCAAGCTCTAAAGCGAGCTTAGGTTATAATACGATTATTTTGTAAATTACAACGAAAATGAACTCACTTAATTTAAAATTACATAAAATTTCGTTCCTTCCATTATTAGTATTCATAATCTATCCGCCACTAAAATGTAATTGTTCCGAGCATTTAAAATTAACAGCTTTAACCAATCTTTCTGTAACCTACACAGATATTTTATCACACGATGAGTCAGCGGATATTATTAGACGTGTTTTAAAATTATTCTGTCCTGACTTAATTAACAACTACGACTTAATCCTATATGGTGGAACAAACAGCAGTATTTCAAATATTCAAAATTATATCCTCCAGCATCCCAAGTACAGCCAGCTGATCACTTCAACCACAACTGACCAAGGGAACCAAGAAGAAACTAAGGGATGCTTCAAACATCTGCTCGAGACTTGTCTACAAAGTTTCCACACTGAACATAGAATTATATTTTTTATACAGCCGGACAATCTTGAACAAACGAGAGAAATTTTAAACGAGGTACATATTTATAAATACCTCAGTTTGCTAAAAATTAACCTTGACTTAATAGTTTTAATGCAATAAATTGTTTGGTATTCAAATTGCAGATAAATTCATTTTACGACAAACATATTTCAAAAGCAATCACAACTTACTTTTTCATTTCTTGGCCGATGAGTTTACAAAATGAAGGGGAACTTCAACAAAAACATATGAAAGAAGAAATATTTTATATTTTAAAAAGTTCAGTTTTAGCAGCTTCAATTGACAGTCACTTGTACATTCTTTACAAAGACGTTGATTCCAGTCGTCAAATTGAAACTCAGTTTTCGAATGATCCTGCGCCTTTTGATGAGTGGACGCTATGGGAGTTT